>JAVVLW010001799.1:0-25000 GCA_034401795.1 Chaetoderma sp. LZ-2023a
TGAACATCAGCTCCCGTATCTTTATGAAAAAAATATGTTTGTAGGTTTAAGGAGTGGCTTCTTATGAGATGGGATGCTCTCATACAAGCGCTTGTTAAAAACGGTGATGGAAGCACCAGTGTCAAGAGTGTCACTGGTGGAAACACTGCTAAACAGACAGACACACTTATATATCACTTTACGGTGTGCCTGTGGAAAAGTTTCCAATGATACCATCTGCGGGAGTGTTTTTGGTGCAGTATCCTCCTGTATGTAGTCGGCTTGTTTCTAGATAGCCTACGTGATTACAATTGGTGGCTGAGTGTGGAGGGCCAACCTATCGTCACTGCTGCTGCGATTGCTTAGGCGATGCCGGAGCTGGGGGTAGCAATGGTGGTGGTGGTGGTGATGCCGTTTCTGTGTATTTTGAGTTGGTGTAAACAGCAGTGTGGGTAGGATTGTCACGATCATGGATGAGGGCTACCTGTGTCAGCCACTTTTGACAATGCATCATGATATGTTTAGTGGATGCACAGAAGAAGCAATGCCGTCATGGGATTTTTCAGTTGTTTGTGTGACGCTCCTTCTTGCGGGTCCATGATGCAGAATGTTTACTTCCATCCGATTCACTGCTGCTGCTGCTGAATGTGGTAGATGATGCTGTAAGGACTTGTGAATTTGCAAACCACCAAGGGACACCGGGTGTTAAGTGCCTTGGCGGGGGGGGGGGAGGGGCCATGGTGCTTGTATAAACGTTGTTTCAGCGGAGGCGCTACAACCTACCACTGCCGTTTTACATAGGAAAGAAGGTTTGTTAGATGCGGAAATTGCGGGGTCACAATTTCCGTCAGGGGGAGATGTCAGTGCTGCAGATGTGGTATGCATCGTAGGTACCGACATATAAGTAGCCAGGTGAATGTGTATGCATGATATCGTAGGAGAATGAGTAGTTGTGTTGGCCACCTGACGGTGTCATTCAGAGGCAGCAGTTGACCCGGGTTGTGAGAATGGGCACCGAAGTGACTGTGTAATTGGTGCCCTTGTTAGTTTGATGGCGTCTCAGGCTGCGGGTTTCATCGATCAGCGGTCAGAGCTATCGATGGTGGTGGATTAGGACATCGCTCCTTCCAGTGGCCCGGCTGTCCACATCCAAAACATGTGTTTGGTGGTGGTGCAGAATCATGTTGGTTGCTGGTCGTGTTGTTGATTGCGTCGCTACTGTTGTACTGAGAGTGATGCCTAAATTGGTGAGTCCTGAGATTTGTTTAGTGATCTCTTCTAACCTATCATGCATGTTTTGCCTATTGCTATTATTGTGCTGGTTTCTGCATCATGGGGCATTATTGTGCCCCCCCCCCCCTCCGCGATGGGATTGGCCATGCTCTCTTCCACTAGACACGTGATTCTGACCGGTGGTGGGTATCTGTCTGTGTTTGTGGGTCTGATGCTGGTGTGGGTGCTGATGCAGTGCTGTTGTCGGTGGTGGTGGCGAGATTGACATCGTTTACTTCGTTTATGGGGTGCAGTTGGTGGCGATTATTCTTTTCCCACTATAAGAATGTGAGGAGGTGTGCTATGTAGTCGATGTGGACGCTCTACTGGTGGTTGTGATGGATGTCCCTCATATGATGGCGGTTTAGGTGACTGACGGGGATGGTGTGTGCCATGTGATGTTCTTCTGGTGTATTTCTGGAATGGTGTTGCTGCATTCTCCGGCTCGTATCATGGCGCTGGGATAATATGGTGATGACGTATGTAGTGGCGGAGATGCAGGATAAGGTACATGAGTGTCCGGCCACTGGTCACCTTGTGATGACGTTGGCAAACATAATGGTCGTGAAGGATAGTTATGCCCACATAGGGGTCTGTGGCGTGGTCGTCCGCAATCCGGTGTAGATGGTGGATGCCTATCATAGAGATCCGACAGTGTGATATATTGAGTTCCCACCTGCGAGGCATCGCGGAATGTCCCCATGCTGATCGGCGAAAACTCGTGTAAGGGCGGTGATGGTCGTTCGGCACCAGGGAAATTAGTTACATTGTCGGTGAGCACGCGAGCAGTTCATCTGTCATATGATGCTACTTCCATGTCAAGGGAGAGCTGACTGTCTGATGAAGGAGACTGAAACTTGCAGGTGTTGGGAGTTGGCATGGGTTCGCTTCTCATTCGAGACCCACATCGGGCGACACCTGTAGCTCGTGTGGTTATGCACTGGTCCGCCATGTCGCTCCACTCCATCACACTGCATGTGCAGGATGCGCGGGAGGGCTGGTTAGCTGCGGTTCTCCGGGTTACAGATCCTGTATCATGTCTCTCCAGAAGGTACAAAGACCAGCCTCTAGAGCCGGTTGAACGTTCACATTACAGTGGGGCCATGCGATCATTGTCACCTAGATTAAACCTCACTGTCTCGTCCTAACTGTTGGTGTCACTGGTGCGACATCCATTACTAACTTAAAAGTCTGGACATGATGGTATAATTAAACAGTCACAAATAATTCACTCTACAAACAATATCACTCGTTTGACAGTAATGAGCAAATAATACAGTACATAGAGCTATCCAGTGTTCTTTCTATGTGGTCTTGCCGAAGGTACCACACAGATCCATAAATTCGCAGAGGTATCCCTGCAAGGGAACTCCACAACGTGGCCACTTGGTAGTTTATATAAACTAATTTCACCCCTAACACACAAAATATTGTTGTTGTGAGAGGAAATTGCCTCGCGTGGGCCTCTGTCACAGGAAAATGCCTTCAATACCGAAGCCGAAGAAAAGAGCTGGCAAAAAGGGCCACTCTTTTGTTCAAACAAATGTGCTAAGTGCTGGTCAATCCTAGCGAAGCCATAATTAATGTGATGCAAACTGGTTTACATGAAGACGGGATGAATGATTTCTGGAGAATTCACAAGCCACCATCTTGTATAGGTCCAAAGTTACTGCATTGGTAGTTGCCACTTTATTTATGCGAGCCTTCTGATATATTCTAACCTACCATTTGGTTATTAGATACGAATACAAGTTTTGGCTGCAAGTGGCAGAAATTCCTACCTAACTTTAGACACATTCATCTAACAGGCGAAGATGCTCAGCTTCCCATAGGTCGCACTGCATAGCACCTACCTCCGAAAGATAGCATGCGTACATGTTACGGAGCAATAGCTCCCGAATCAAATAGCGATCTGGTCACCATTGTCCCGCAACCACATATAACATCACTAGGACAAGTTTACAGTTCAAAAAAGCAATTTAGAAAGCACTATATCATTTATGGTGGGGAGAAAGAGACGGATATCCACCTTTAGTGCCCTTCCCGTGAGTGCGTGGTGGGTTCTAAGACCTCACCCAGACACGATAACGACTTGGATAGAAATCCGCATCTCATCCATAACTGCATGCTATGGACCTACCATTTTACCTGTCATTAGGGTTAAGTTCCAAAATGCCCAGAGATGCACTACAGACCGGTGTCACAATAAAATTAATTTCTTTTCGCAGTGCTTCCTACATTGGCGGGGGAGTCTAACTAACTAGTATCCGAAGATACAGGTAGAGGTGTGTGTAAATCGGCACTTTAGTTTTCACCACTCAGAAACCGCCGATAGTTTGCCAGAGTCGGATCCTGCTAACGTGTCGATGGGAAATCCTAACAATTATTATGCCTTGCGGCTGGTGGATCGTGGAAAGAGACAATAACTCGATATTAATAAGAGGCCATAAGGTAACTGGCCAATTTTACACAACCTAGCCGGTGCATGGTGTTACATATCCACTACATCCGGAAAAGAGGCATACACTCTGCGTCTCTTGAGGAGAAATTGTCCGTAACCACTTTAAACCTATCCTATTGAGGTAGAATTGCTAGGTCTAGTCGGCAACATGTCAGACTCAAGCAATTAGAGCATGATCAGCGACCTCAGTGCAAAATTGATGCTGGGTGATTTAGTGATGCGGATATAATGTTGCTGTATAGTATTACATAGCGTACTGCATCCTAGAGTTTTTATATAGAAACAAAACATAATAACTAGTATGGCTACTTGCCATATACACAACTAACTAATACAATGCTAACGATATATCACAGGTCTAGGACCTTACGGTGCTGTTAGTTAAGAGCACCCACGGAAAATAAAGATAATATTCACAGTATAAACAGAAAGTATAAAATTGCGGTCGGAAAGACCGAGAAAGCACCTATTACTCATCGGTACCATTTACGGAAATAATGAAATGTACAATAGTATAGCCACTTGAGTACCTATTGCTCATCAGTACAGTGAAAGTTCATAAGTCACTGAAATTGAGGCGCCAATATCAAATAGGGCGAGATGGCACGATCTTGAATGAAGGGAAGATTTCTTCAGGCAGATTTCCGCATGCAGACTTCCGCAGGCAGACTGATGATGTGGCACACTCATGACGGTGAAGAAGAATGGGTAATAAGATGTCCACTAGATAGTCAATTTAATTGATACATGATTTAAACAGTTTGTTGTAAGGTTTCCGTCTGGCGATGGCAGTTGGAAAGTTGAAGGTTGCCCATTAACAGAGAGGGCTACAGTTATGATTAATTATGCATGTACAATAACTGGGTACATGGTGCGGGATATCTCGCATAGCTCTTGCAGTGCACCGACCAAAGTCCCACCAGACTGTGGTCTAAAAGTTAATTATCACACGCGACAGGCAGCGCGGAAGTTTGAATCAACATTTCAGTGTGGTCGGAAGATCCGGCGAGTTATCCACCAAGAATCACCATCAGCTCTACATCCTGTAGAATCACATCCGGCCCGCAAGGTCCATCCACAGGAAACTGCTCTGAGAAAGTTCGGGAAGTGAGTTCTTATATTAGTTTATTGCCCCTGGATGGCCGTCCGGGAGCCTCCAAAATTCTGTATCCTAGATAAGTCTTAAGACTGCCCACCGGTGCAGGAGATCTCAATTCCGAATCGCACTGCTGTGATGTAGGTACCGCAGTCATTTAGCAGTTCTCCCGCGTCTAGCACTGCGCTGGTCCAGCAGTCTTGTTGATGGGTCGGCTTCCACGTCGATGATTCTCTCGATTTTCGTTTTTTCGTCCGTTTTATACTACTCATGACGTCAGAGGCAGGCGCTTCAGCCAAATCAGTGGGCGAGCTGTAGCCAATCAGCATGCAAGGAGAAGTAGTGACGTGGCTATCACGTGAACAGCACATTCCCCATTCAGTTAATGCATACACGCGATTACGACGTCAAAAGCAATATTTTACAAATAATTTAACAGGAGTTTCTACGATAACTCGGCGATTTCTGGTCCGATTTTAAAATAGTAAAAAGTTCTGTGATCCTCGTTTCATTCTTCTCTTGATCCGTACCAAGAACACGTGTTGCCAGGGAAGCTCTTACGCGCGCGCATGCGTGCTACATATTCTTACGGAACGAAAAACCTCTGTTGTAGGGCTTTATACACGCATACTATTGTACTCGGAGGGGGGGGGCGTGCTTGGAGCGAATCCGGAATGGTCGTTCTGTAACCAGCTTAGCTGGGATGGTCCGTACCCATCCAGTCGATCCGTGCTACAATACCTTCATATAATTGGTATGCATACGTAATTAATATTACTTCTACTGTGATATTACATTGTTATTACTGTGTACTTTATATATAATTTCTTATATTATATTTTTATATCTTAATTCAGGTACGTTGGAGCTTGGGCGTTCTCGGCAGAAATTTAATTATCCATCACCAAGAGAATCCCCATGCGAGCTATTGTTTAGCCAAATCAGGGTAATAAATAATAAAAAGATCATGCACCATAATACGAAATAAAATAAATACCAGGCCAAAAATCAAAACTAAAAGTATGCCTCCCTCCCAAACTCTTTCGCACCTCTGTGTGCTCGTCTCTGATTAAACTACGCGCCTCTCGCATCACTACTCCTCTCAGCTATGCACCTACTCGAGAAGTCTATAATTCTTGCCTAGGGTGCTCCCGTGCTTTTGATCCGCGATGCGGTATCATTTGTCATGGGTGTCAAACCAGGAGGGGATACAGACCGTCACAGCTCGGCTGGGTATGGAACGACCGCTCCGGGTACGCCCCCCTTGGTAGGGTAGTACATGTGCATAGAGCCATATGAGTGAGGCTTCTATGAAACAGCTAAGTCCATGAGATCGCATGGCGTGCATGCACGCATGTCAGAGCTTCCCTGACAACACGTGTCAGTGTTGGGAGAGAAAGCATACTAAAGTGTACTGAGTCGGTGCATGTAATTTCTTTAAAATCGGACCAGAAATGGCCGAGTTATCCTAAATTAGCCCATTGAAATTATTTTCAAAAAATTACTGGGACGTTGTAATCGCGTGTATGTACTAAATGAATGGGGAGAATGTCTATCACGTGATAACGTCCTCACCCTTCCTAGCTGCACGCTGATTGACTACAGGTTGCCCACTGATTGGCTGGGCGTCCTGCCTCTGACGGCACGAGTAGTATAAAAGGAGCGAGAAATCTAGCATCGAGACCACACTTCGGCGAGATAGAGAGCAAGTGGTAGGTTGTGTGGCCAGAGCAGTGCTAGACGTGGGCTGCTTACTGACTGTGGTACCCTACACCACAGCAGTGCCTTTCAGAATTCAGTTCTCATTCCCTGGTCAGCAATCAACATCCGCATTTAAGGTTTTTGTAAGCCCTCGGACGGCCATCCTGGGGCAACTAATTGAATAGAAGACTCCCTCACCACCAACACCTAGGCGAGCCTTCCTGCAGATGGGCCTCACAGCCCATATGTAATCCCTTCAGTATGTAGAACGAGTGGTGACTCTTGGTGGACAACTCACCAGATCTGCCGAACCATGCAGAAAAGTGGTATTCAAACTTCCGTGCAGCATGTCATGTGTTTAATTAACTTTTAGGCCACAGTCTGGTGGGACTCTGCCTGGTACACCGCAAGAGCTATGCGATGTATCATGACACTGTACCCAGTGATGCACATGCATTGTTTACTTATAAATTACAACTGTAGCCCTTCATGTTATGGGCAACTTTCAAACTTCCATTACTGGACGGACACATTTTAACATTCCACTTAATTATTGTATTAGCTATTATTACTATCTAGCGGACATCCCAGTACAGTCGTTCTTCTTCACCGTCTTTGAGAGTGAGCCACATCAACAGTTCACATGCGGAGATTTCCCAGCAAACTTAGAATCGTCCCATCTCGCATTTCTCATCTGCAACGCAGCATCTACAGTGATTTATGAACTTTTTCCGTACCGATGACTAATAGGTACTCATTTAACTATTGTATTTCTTTATAGGTGCCGATGACTAATAGGTACCGCCCCGGTCGTCTGAGACAGCATTTTATAATTTGTATTTTTATGTAAATATTATCCTTGTTTTTGTGCTTATAACTACCGAGCACCGCAAGGTCCTATGATCTGATTTTCTGTCACTACTGTAATAGTTAGCTATGTATATGGCAAGCAGTCATCCTAGTTACTTATTTTGTTTATTTTATCTAAAACTCTAGTACCGCAGTACGTTAGGCTATGCTATACAGCAACATTAAATCTGCATCACTATTCTCCCAGCATCAATTTTACACTGAGGTCACTGTTCATGTTCACATTACGTGAACCTGACATGTGATCGACTAAACCTGGCTATTCTAGCTCGATACGATAGGTTTAAAGTAGTTAGGGACAACCACTCCTTAGGAGACATTTGTGAAGCCTCTTTTCCGGATCTAGCAGATATGTAATACCGCACACCGGCTAGATTGTGTAAAATTGGCTAAATACCTTAGGGCCTCTTATTATATTGAGTGGTTGTCTCTTTTTATGCCCCTCCAGCCGCAAGCCTTATAAATTGTCTGGAACTCGCATTGGCATGTTGGCATGATAAGACGTGGGAAATTATTGGGGTTTCTAAGCGGTGAAGACCAAAGTGTCGATTTCACATACTGTATCTTCGGATACCAGTTAGTATAGATATCCCTGCCAAAGAAGGAAGCACTGTGAAAAAATATTATGTAAAACTGGCCAGCAATATGGGATCCGTTACCCTGAGAACCGTAGCTAACCAGCTCTCCCACGCATCCTGTACAACTGGTGCAATGGAGTGGAGCAGCAAAACAGACCAGCGCGTACCCATGAGCTAAACTATATATAATTAATGACTCAACTGGAGCTAAACTATATATAATTAATGACTTAACTGGACCGTATAACTGATTATGACTGAGTTGTGGCATTCTCACTACAGATAACAGTTGATGCGTGCATAGCTTGTTGAAGATTATTGAACATACAGCAGCCTATTTGAAATCAAATCATAACAGCAACCAAACAAATGCCAAAACTTTCTATCGATTCCAATTCAAGATGGCTTATAGATAAATGTGAAATAATTATGCCCTGTGGAATAGCATTGTCATAATGGATGACTATACGTCTATCCATATCTTGTATGTCGGTTCGTCTCTATTTACAAAAACTTAGACGAATTAACATTGCAGCAAGCATACAGCATAAGCATACAGCGTTAACAGTGTTAGCTTTTATAATACGCATAAAGATCATATCAATATAGCCCTATTGGGCAATGATTGCGAAACACTTATTATATAGTGGTATTTTGGACTCTAGTAAATTGGTCAGTGTTTGACACTTACATGTGTCCTATTACCTGAGAATGATACTTAATTCTACAACAGCCAACTGATTCCACCCCATCGACTGTGTCTCCCATTGCTACATCACCTGATATTGGTTCCGCTCAGAGGGACGCAATTTTGAAAGCTGTCCCGAACATCTCCCGGACAACTGACCCATGAACCAAACATGTTATTTTTGGGGAAAAACATCTGCCAAATCATCATGCATATTGCGGACTTAAACGCCTGTGTCACCTCTATCCAAAACACCATGATGACTTTTGCTACCTGGACCCCTAAGCCTACTCATCCACTGCCTGGCCTAAATTAGCCACCTTCCAGCTCCCGCCAGCTACAGCAGAACTTCTGACCACCTTTTCGTCCACCTAGCACACAGACATCCTTGCAGCCATCATCTAACGTATGCCACCGCTGCGGGCACGTCAGGAACTGGGCCCAAAATTTCCCTCGTACCAGATGTAGACAAGAGGCCCCTCATTCTGCTAGAGCTATCAACAGTTCAGAACCCGTGGATAATATGAACCCTGAAATAATGTCAGATTGTCTGCCGAATGATTTAAACCCATTCGTGTCTCTAGCCCCGAACTTCCTAGAGGCGCTGCCTCCCCTATGATCTCAGCTCCGGTAAGTTACATCACAAGCCCGCCTCCATCCAGTGAATGGAAAATAGTACAGCTTTGTTCACGACATTCATGCCCCAATTGCCACCAGATGGGACACGAGTGCCGAAATTGTACAAACGAGTTCGATATATTCCTATCATCTCTGCCATTTCAAGATAGAAATCAAGAAATTCCTACTGGAAAGCTTGTACCTTTAATGAAGCTATCCCCTCACTAATCATGCACTCCGTTTCGACAAAAACAGACCAAGCGATCATACCTTGACCCCGTTTCCACATCTGAGATGCTGTAACTCGCCGCCAAAACTAAATACAGTCTAGAGGCACAAGCAGTGTCATTTTCATCTCTATCCACCTTGAAGACCATCTGGCTTCCACGTTCTAATTCACTTAGGTTCCATTGTGTCATCCATGGCACTCAAGCCCTTGCCACCGTCGACACTGGAACTACTGTCACCATCCTCAGCACCCGGCTTTACGCCGCCATGCAAGAAGGCAGGAGCAGGGAAGGGCTCATCACTGTAATATAAAGTTGAGACAGTTGGAGTTGTTAAGAATCGATAGATGCGTTGATCGTATGTGGGCTATTTGAGTGTAGTAGTAGTGAAAGTAAACTGTGAAGTATGTTTGTGTTTAGACTTATTACTTCAATTATTAGGTTGGGTTAGTTTATTTATGGTGGTGGTGGTGGTGGAATGTCTTAGGCTTGTATTATTATTAATTAGCAGAGAATCTGTGACCATTAGGTATAAATATAATAATTTAGTATTTGTCGATCATAGATTCCCTGGCAATCTTCTTAAAGGATTTCAGGTTTAATATACTATCGCGTATTTTTGTACTGGTGCTGTTCCATAGTTTTGTGGCTGCTATTGTAATTCGTCGTTTTCCTATTTCTGTTCATGTAAATTGAGTGTGTAAATTGTGTTTTGTCATAGTGTTGTGTTTGTGGATGTCGGTGCTTAGTGTGAAATTGGAGGCTATGGAGTGTGGTAATGTATTGTGGTGAAACTTCTTTACAATAGTGTACATCTGTAGTTTGCCTATGTCCTTTAGTTTTAATAGCTTTTCTGACTTGAATATATTCTGGCCCTTTGCTGGTTTAGAAAAGAGTTTTAGTGCCTTTTTCTATAGACTTTGTAGTTTGGTTAGGTTGCTTTTGTGTGTATTCGTCCAGATAGCGTTACAGTAGGTGAGATGCGGAAGAACAAGTGTGCAGTATAGAGTTTTAATTGTAGCTGGTGTCATGTAAGGTTTTAGTCTTTGTATGACACCTATGCCTCTTGCCACCTTTGCTGTTACCGTCTCGATTTGTTTGGCCCAGGTCAAATGTTTATCCAAATATACTCCCAAGAATTTGGCAAATAGGGCCTCCTCAATTTCCTTTTTGTTTATGTAGAATTTCATATTTTTTTAGTTTGAGATTTGTAAATGACATAATTTGTTTTGTCAACATTCAACGATAATTTGTTTATTGAAAACCAGTCAGTAATTTCTTCCATTTCCTTATTTGTTTTTCTGTATAAGAAATACATGTTGTCTATGTTGTCATCGCAGCAAAAAGCATTTGTGTCATCAGCGAACAGTATTAATGACATGTGCTTGCATATGTTAGGTAGATCATTTGTGTAAATAAGGAACATCAGTGGGCCAAGAATAGATCCCTGAGGAACACCACAAGTTAATTGCCTGTTTTCAGAGCATATCTCATTATATTGTACGCATTGTGTTCTTTTACTTAGGTAGTTCTGAAACCAGGTGAGTGCACTGCCTCTTATACCATAATAGGCAAGTTTTTCTAGTAAGATCTGGTGGTTGATAGTGTCGAAAGCTTTTGAAAGGTCCAAGAAGATGCCTATAATACTTTGTTTTTCTCCCAGTGATTCAATAATTTTTTCTGTCATTTCGGCTATTGCATGCATTGTTGAATGTTTCTCACGAAATCCATATTGCGATTTATATAAAATGGACTTTTTGTCCAGGTAATTTGTCAGTCGATTGTACATAAGGCGCTATAGTAACTTGGAGAAAAGTGGAAGTATGGAGACTGGTCTGTAGTTTGAGAAGTTAGTAGAATCCTTGGCTTTATAAATTTGTGTAACACGTGCTATTTTTAGTTTTGATGGGAAAATGCCTTGTGCATAAGGATAAGTTGCAAATGTGACTAAGTGGGATAAGGATATCCATAACACAGGTTTTATAAATGCGCCACTTAAAACCATCGATTCCGGCACTTTTGGCTGGGTTGAGTTTGTTTAGAACGTTAAAGATCTCTTCAGTGTTAGTAGGGTTAACGAAGAATGATGATTGATAGCTGCCTGTAAGGTAATCAGAAAATTCTTTCTTGGATGTTGATTGGATTCTGTTCGAAAGTTCTGGTCCTATATTTACGAAATAATCACTTTTACTTCCTTGAAGTTTTTCTATGCTTTGGCGTGAATGCGAGAAACTTTGTCTTCAATTTGCTGTTTATGTACGTATATGACCAGAATCTTTTGGGATTAAAGTTGATATGATCTTCTTCTTTTCGTTCGCTGATCATACCGCCAGTCCTGTAAGTGACTATCGACATGATCATAAGCGCTTATGTTGATATGATGATGATGATCACTTTACTGCTTTGTTTTGATGGACAAGCACCTGCACTATAAACTGACCGGCGGGAGTTCTTTTTTTCCATATTTTAGCTAGGGCCGTTTCCATCGTAAACAACAAAATATGGCGACGGCCGAAGCTGGCCTTAGCTACCAAAGCATTAGGAATGCAAATCAAGCTCGAGAGGCTGTAAGACGTTGTTTAAGATGGGGAAATATATTTCCTAAGACGAGCTATCATAATATACTCCATGCGATTGCAATACTTATTTTAAAACAGTTATAATTATTTGTTGTTACCAATTTTCGAAAGATTTTCATTTTCAAAATGCTTTTTGAAGAAACACTGATATAGAGATTTATTAATCATCGCATGTAGGGCCATTACAAGGACAAAATAATCTAATTTTCATTACTTGAGTTGTCAATGATAAAGGACTTAAGGAGACATGCCCAAATCTAAACCTTTTTCTCACCTAGCAGCCAGATCGCCTGTACATGTAGTGGGCGATTAATGCCAGTATAAGTCAATCCTGGCCATCCTATCTATCCCAATCTGGCATTATCGTCAATCTCTCCCCCTACCGTCAATGTTCTTTATTTATTTCAGATTCTGATCTAATACTCCCCATTTTATCAATCTACAACTACAATAAGAAACACAGCTCAATACTAGCTGATTAACTACTCTTGTTATTAATACTATTACGATTATCAAGTTATTATGTGATGCGTCTCTTTCGGTATGTTGACCTGCCTATATGTATCTGTACATCTGTCATAAAATCTTTGTCCGGTCCAGATGGCATCTCCTTAATGGACAGACTCGGTTTAGATAAAGTTGTATGATTTCGCTTCTTCCCTAACCCTTTGTGCTCGGATGGAAAATTTTTAAATTTTCAAAATAAAATAAATTACCAAACATAATAAATGTTACATTTTCTATGCAGGTTTGATGGAAGATGCTGCAGTCGTAGACAGCAACATCATCCACCAAAATTGCTGAATATTGGACGCCAATTTCTCTGCCATAGAGATAATAAAGGCTGGAAAATTGCCATCAGAGTGGTAGAAGTTATCAAACTTAGGGTAGATATCCCATGCAGAAAAGCATGAAATGCGCCAAAACAGATGGACCCAATCAGATCTCAATCATCTTGAATCTTCATCTGATATCCGCTTTCTCAATGGATATATCAGATGCCGACACTCTACTGTGAAATATCTACGTCACACCTACCAACACCTTCTCACCCCAAATACTACTGTGACTTTGTTGAGCACCCCACTCCCCCCCCCCCCCACACACTGTACCATATTAAATAACCCACCTGTATCTACAATCAAAAATCCTAGTTGGAATCTAAAAGACCCTTTATATGTAGAATACGCTACATGTAGAACAATCATGACAATATGGTACCAAAAAATAGATGTTGTGCCATTCTGTGTTTACTCACGGATGTTTGTATAATTAACTATCACCCTATATATTGTATTGTTTTGTTTTGTGTGTAGGGGGTCCATCGACTCATAGCCTTTGCCTTTGATGGACTGCCCAATTGTAATGTCTGTGTATTGTATATTAAGCATGAAATAAATAATCTTGAGTCAAGATTCAAAGTTGCTTTATTTCATGGTTTTTCTATACAATGCATATAAATAGAAAAGGGATGGCATATGGATCGAGGGACTCCTTACACATATTACAAAACATTTGTACATTAACATATATATGACACATATCACAAGACAATGGCACAGTGACAGAATGCTAAAAAGTTACCTTGATATGAATACTTATACAGGGACCTGACTACCCTTCAGGAATTATTAGTCGGCATTGTCATGGTAGCACTTGGCATTATGTGGTTAACATTTTAATGTTCAAGGAAGTAAAAAACGGCTTCTCCAGTCTGCATTACACTTCCATATACCTGTCATGAAACTATTATTTATAATTTACGATGAGGGGTAGGCTTGGGCTGGCTTAATCGCTCAACCAGCCATTCCACTTTTAATTTGTCAAAATATAGTCTTCTCTTGGTCAGCAGATGGACATTCAGTGACCAATGATTTCAGTTTTCATGACCAATTCTAATCGTTGACCCTTTAACCCTCAAATTTGTTAAGGAAAATTTAAATTTTCTCATCAAATTTTTTTACATGCCCATTTATAGACCAAGAGAAGATTATTTTTGAAAATTTACCACTGGAATAACCGGTCCGTATATCATTTGAGCCAGTCATTCCGGCCATAAATTTTCAAAATAGACCTAATGGTCTCCAAATGAACATTTTTCGAATCCACTGCAGACAATGGCAGAAACGATTTTTGGCCAACTTGACTGTAAAATGGTTAAATGATTCTATCATATCTAGTTATGGTCTTTCTACTGTCTGTTTTCAGGATGAAGTACGGACTGACACAAGAAAGAAAAACGTCCTCTTGTTAGTGCTACATTATCTTACAGAGGAAGGGTAAGGCAGGGAATAAGAGCAATGGAGAGATCCTATGTGTCACTCAAGTATCTGATGTCATAATAAAATTTGTTGTATGTTAGCTGACGTCACAAACAAAATGACATACAGGTAGCTCCGTCACGAAAATCAACAGCTCTGTCACTAAAGTGTATGGATTGTATGTTCTCGATGAATTTACAACGTAATAAACATTCTGTTGAGTATTTTGAAAGTAATTTAACTGGAAAATGTTGCTGCCAGGCAGCAACAGCTCTCAGTCAAATTAGTTTCAAAGTATTCAAGAGCTTACCTGTATATAATTGCCTTGAAATTTAGATTCTTGGAATTCAAGTTTCAAAGTTTTGATTTCAACTTGATTTCAACACATTAAAAGGTAGTGGAGCTTAGCTAGAAATTGGCAGGGCATAGCTGGAAATGGGCAGAGTATAGGTCGAAATGGGCGAGCATGGCTAGAAATAGGTGGGCATAGATTAAAACAGGTGGGCATAGCTAGAAATGGGTGGGCATAGTTAGAAATGGGTGGGCATAGCTAGAAATGGGCAGGCATATCTAGAAACAGGTGGGAATAGCTAGAAATGGGCAGGGCATAGCTAGAAAGGGGATGGGCATAGCTAGATATGGGTGGATATAGCTAGAAATAGGCAGGACATAGCTAGAAATGGGGAGGGCATAGTTAGAAATGGGCAGGGCCCAGCTAGAAATAGCCAGGCCTTATCTAGAAATACGTGGGTCTGGATAGAAATGGGTGGGTATGGCTATAAATGTGCGGACATAGCTAGAAATGCCAGGGCAGACATAGCTAGAAATGGGCGGGTATGGCTAGAAATGGATCGTTCTATCAATCCTCTTCCTGCCTCCCTGCCTCCAAAATGTTTGTCTGTCTGACTTCCGTCAACATATCACTTGCTTGCAAAAAGGTGTATAATAATATTAAACAAATTTCAGACCCTCCGTTCATAGTGTGCATGTGAATGCTTGAAAGAAATTGAGTTTCAGGTCAAAGGGTCACTAGTCTAGGTCACATTGTAACAAAGACCATACTGGAGGACATGTTTTAGGCTATATGTCCAGAATACAGAAGAGTAGAATAACCATCAATATCCTGACACATGCCTTTACATTTGCCATGAGTTTGAGCTCAATACGTTAAATAGCTAGGTCACGGTCACTAAGTGCATTGGCAAAATAAACCGTGAAGATTGCACAGATCTACATATATTGAGTGATTCGATCTGTAACTCAAGTGTCTGACAACATTACCAATAAAGGAATCAAGTTGATCAATCAATCACATGATGTCATAATCAACTATATTACATGTAGGATGACATCATAATAAATTACATCATGAATGAGCTGATTTAGTCTGTCGTAAGAACTTAATAGCTAGTCAGATTGTACAAATTGTATATTTTTGGTGAACTTACAATTTAATAAACATTCTGTTGATTATTTTGAAACAAATTTGACTGAGATCTGTTGATGCCAATTAAATTAGTTTCAGAATCTACAACTTCATGCATGCGTGCATGTGTGTGTGTGAGCATGTATTTACATTTACGCACATATGTGTGTTTGTGCATGCTTATGTGTGTGTGTGTGCGTGCGTGGGTGCATGCGTGTGTGGGTGCATTAGTGTGTGCATGCATGCATGAAAATATATGCTAGCTACCCTACAACTTGAGATAACCCTTTAATGAGCAAGAGATTAAAAAAATATTTAACATGTGCAATGACTGGCTCATATTATCTAAAATAGTTTTCTCTTGGCCCGGCAAATGTACATTTATGAAAACTAAGTTGCTTGGTTAAGCGTCCACCTTATGGACCACACACAATACGTCAATAAAAACAGGTGGTCTCTTAATACAGGTGGCTATAGAATATGACTATTTAGAGCCAAAGGGTGGTTCTTTAACCCTTTAATTGCCGAATTTTCTAAAAAAATTAACATTCTCTTATTGAATATAATTTACATGCCAAGAGAAGACAGTTTCTTTTAAAAAATTACCACTGGAATGGTTGACTCGACCAGGCATTCCAGTTGTATATTTTCAAAAGTAGTCTTCTATTTGTCTGCAAATGAACCTTCCTCAAGACCACTGCAGAGGCTGGTTTTGGCCAGCCTCATCATGAAATGGTTAAGACAGGTGGTCTTTACAGCAGGTTTAACTCTATTGCTTGTTACCCGCCTGTTTATATCTCATGGGTAACAAGATCATCTATCTTTATTCTTTTTCAGTTACTTGGAATCGGCAAACTCGTTGTCTAAAGAAACGAATCTTGATTTGAGTCGCTTTGAAGTCTGCGACAACATTGACCTGGAGACTGTGTTAATGGAATATGAATCTTACTATTACGTGAAGTTTAATAGATACCCAAAAATAACGAAAAGACTTGTCACCCAAAGTGGTAAGTTTGAGGCGCGGGTTTATAAATGGTAGATATATGGTCGAGGTCTGATTCTTGCTAGCTCACTGAATGAAATATAGACATGCAAAGTGGAAAGTTTGAGGGGGTGGGTTTATGGTAGTTATTAGGGTGGAGGTCTGATTCTTGCTACAGTAGCTCACTGAATGAAATTTTATACGTAGATGGTAGACTTGCAAAGTAGTAACATCTCACTAACATCAGCATTGTGGTAGTTATATCGTGGAGGTATGGTTCTTGGTAGCTCACTGAATGAAATATAGACGTGCGCGAAGTGACCCCCCAGTAAGTTTGAAGGGTGTGTTTAGGGGGAGGTCTGATTGTTGCTAACTCACTGAATGAAATACAGACAGAAGGTAGACTTGCAAAGTAGAAAATTCTCACTAACATCAGTAATTTTAACTCGTTAATGGTTAATCCAACCAAAAATGACTTCTACAGGGCCTGGGAGGGTGTCTTTATACGTCACTTTGCTGGCCAAGAGTCTATTTTTGAAAATGTACCACTGGAATGACTGGCTCGATAAACGAGCCAGTCATTCCAGTGGTAAATTGGCAAAAATAGCCATCTCTTGGCATGCATGCAAATGTAGATAAACTATGCAATGGTTTCAATTTTCTTGACCAATCTTGACCATTAGGAATGGACTAACGTATGCATGTTTAGCTATTGTACTGTTAGTTTTGTCTTAAGAATGGAGGAACCTCGACCCACGCTTTGCCCTTGTTAGGATCAATCTATTCCTGCAAACAAGATGGAATTATAAGTAACATGTTTGCAGCCTTTGAAAATTATGCAGATTTCTGTGTTTTTGGCTAATTGTTTGGAAAAAGTGAAAAATTTAAATACATGTATTGTTAGGTGTAATTGTCACATGCAAAATAATATCGATCATATTAAAAGTATTATGATTTCAACTACTAATTCAAACATTTTCTTCGAATTGAACAATTTTTAAGTAGACACTGATTGGAGACATCATAAAATGGGGCTAGGAATTGATAAATTATGTTTGGAAAAAGTATGGAATTTCATCTGCAGAGGGTGTATGAATACTGTATGTAAATGAAAGATAAGGGAGATAACTATGTATTGAAGCTATTTATAAAACGTCCCAGGTTCAGTTGTCTCCCTCGTACCATTAATATTTGCCTGTGATCGATAATACAGGATTCAAGTGTCATCCGTACTTGCAGCCTAATATTATTGTGTTTTGCACATCTATTTCATAGGCGTCCATGGATCCACCTTTGGTATTTTACTTTTGTTCTTGATTGCAGTGTGGACTTCTGTTATTGGTTGCAGTGTGAATAACCCATTTACTACCGCTATTGTTTTACTGCTACTGGTGCTATTTTACTACTACTGCTGCTGCTGCTGCTACTATTACTGCTGCTGCTGCTACTACTACAACTACTACTACTACTACTACTACTACTACTACTACTACTACTACTACTACTACTACTACTACTAGTGCTACTGCTGCTACTACAACAACTACTACTACTACTACTACTACTACTACTACTACTACTACTACTACTACTAGTGCTACTGCTGCTGCTGCTACTACTACTAGTGCTACTGCTACTGCTGTACTTGACAGCAACTTTAATGGTTGTTGAATGCAGAGTGATGTCAGAACTTTGAGTCCTGTTGCTATAACATTCAACTCCGGATCTCAAATAAATGTTTCTACTCATCAATGACGTCAAACATTAGTGGGTCATGTGACATCATAGTGAGTTTTATTCTAACAAACTGTTTTCCCTGCATGCTGCCTGCATGAATTTGAAACCCTGTGCATTAACATAACACTTGTCATTCTGTTTGTGTTACATTTTGTTACCTAATCTTTTAACTCATTACTGGGCAAGATTGGTCAAGAAAACCAAAAGATTTGCTTAGACAATGTCCATTTGCAGGCCAGGAAAATACTATTTTTGAAAATGTACCACTAGAATAACTGGCTCAGTTACTGAGCCAGTCATTCCAGTGGTAAATTTTCAAAAATCATCTCCTGTCCTGCAAATGGACATTGCACAACATCGCCGCAGAGGCTGGTTCAGACTGGCTTGACCATTAAAGGGCTATGGGTAAAAACTGGTCAAGAACATAAATGTATTTGCTTTGTCAATTTGCTGGACAGGAGAACAACAATTTTGAAAATTTATCACTGGGATGACTGGCTCGTTTATCGAGCCAGTCATTCCAGTGGTAAATTTTCAAAAATAATCTTGTCCTACAAATGGATTCCTCATTGCCACTGCGGGGATGACTGGCTTGACCATGAAAGGGTTACATTAAGGAGTGGCTCTATGAATATATATAATGATGGGCATTTTGACACTCACAGTATAGCTTTATTTGCATGCATGTGTGCATGGTCATGTGTGTGTACATGTGTGCATGCATGTGTATGATCAAGTACATGCATATGCATGCATGTGATATGGAGTCAGGAGTTTGACTATAGGGTTAGTAGGCCTGGAGAAACCACTATGCAGTCACCTAAGGTAGCAGGTATAGGGGTGGGGGGTGGCAAAATTTATATAGGCGTTCAGAAAATTGTTCAAAAACGGTAATGTCTAGGTGGTAATAATATGGTATACAGTTATTAATAGTGCTCAGTGTATTGGCACACACTTGTCATACAGTACCGGTAATTTATTTATAACTGATAACTTCGATTGTGAGTGTGATGAAATTCATAAATAGTCAACCAGCATTCTCTGTGTGCAGTTTAATGGAAGCAAAGTCATCGGTAATCATACCAGGGTTTGTCCTGGTCATGAAAAATCCTGGGAAGTCATGAAATTTGAAAATTTAAATTCCAAGCCTTGAAAGTCAGGGAAAAATCTGCATTCTTTGTCATAGGTCATGGAAAAGTCATAGAAAATGGTAATCGCGCAAAATAAAAGAAATCTGTTGGCATAAATTTCCGCCGTCACCTCTAAGCAATACAAAATTATGGCAACAGCTTATCAAAACATGGCTCTGTATCGGTTGTTATGAGACACAATAGTCACATATTTTGTAGAATAACTCTGGTCATAATTTATATAGTGATGTCATAAACAGAAATCTCCTAGATATTAATTCTTAGAGGTTATAGAGCGTCTTAATTTTGGTGATGAAAAGTCATGGAATTTCAAACACAGACAGGTTTACGAACACTGTCATACCAGAGTCTATGTATCCCTTCCAAGAATGCTCCCCCCGCCCCACTTACTCCCACCATATAAGAATTCCATGACAATATTTCGGGGTGTGGGGATGGTGGGGTGGGGGGGGGGGGGGGTGGCACTAAGTGCCCACTCCAAGAATGCTTTTCCCCCCCCCACACCCTCAAAATTTTCATGAAGCTATTTCATATATAGTTATCTTATTTAGAAAGCAAAATAAGGAAGCTGCTTATCACTCAGTGCAGGAAATTGTCAAGAGAAGGCTATTTTTGAAATTTACCACTTGGATGATTGGCTCAGTGATCAAACTAGTCACTCTATTGATAAATTAAAAATTTTGATGGAGTTGGGGGTGGCAAAGCATTCTTGGAGTTGGCAATTAGCGCCGCTCCCCCCCCCCCCCTTATATGGTGGGAGGGGGTGGGAAGGGTCTATGGGGGGGTGGGGGGTGGGAGCATTCTTGGAAGAGATACTTAGACTCTGGTATGACAGTGTACGTAAACCTTTCTGTGTTTGAAATTCCATGACTTTTCATCACCAAAATTAACAAGTTCTATACCCTCCAAGAATTAATAATATCTAGGAGATTTCTGTTTATAACATTACTATATAAATGATGACCAGAGTTATTCTACAAAAATAGTATTCTCTTGGCCTGCAAATGGACATCCCTCAGCATCACTCTCGGTCCATTCAGGCTGGCTTGATCATTAAAGGGGTAATTTAAATAGAGGATCTCACAGAAGTCAAATTCTCCTTCGATCAATACTCACCATTCTGTTGCTTCGGATATACAGCTGGCCTTGACAGCGGCTCTAGGATTATAGACTTAGAAAGCTTTACCGACTCCTGGGAACCGGGTACTCGGCTCCCAACTGCCGAGTACCCGTTTACCATAGAGCTCATTCTTGTTTGCATAGCAACAAGAGCAATACATGCTTTCTGCATTGAGGATTTTAGTGTTTTTTGTGAAAGAAAATCTAAGTCCTTAATCTGTGATAGTTTGTGTTTCGTGAAAGGATTAACTAAAGGATACTATGGAGAATACCGCTGAAGATAACCAGGTTGTATCATTCTTTATTATCCATAGTTAAAAGACTTAGGTCTCTAAATTTCGCTGTGTCGCATGTTCCAATTTCTGACCCCATAGAATCTGGGACGTGTGCTAACAACGATATATGCCAGACGATCGCCTTCTTTAACCCCCAACAGGCGATCGGCAGATATGAAAATAGGTGTTATGCTACAGTATTTCTAACACGAATATCGGCTGACGTCGTTCTCCGTAGGATCCGAGCGGGTGACGTCACACCCGGTCGCTCGGATGTTTATGTGAAGAAAATTTTTTCATTAATTCGCGCATCTTGTTCTGGGTGCTGCGTACTAAAAATGGTACCGGAAACTTTAGAATGATCGAGTTTACGTGCGATCACGATCGGTTTGCAATGATCGGTGGTTTCAAAATTCTTGAGTAGATGCGTGGTCTGCGGTTTTACCGTGTGATACAGCAGTTGTTATACATTTTGTTGTTTTCTTCACATATCGTGCTGCTTTCGTTAGGAGTATAATTTATATTGATTAGTAAATATACCCCGAATGCTATGCGATATGATTGCTGGAGCCGTTACACATCCTGGAGGATCTATTATGGGTGTGTTTAATGCCCGCCTCGTTCTTGTCGTCATAATCAATGCGATCGTTGTTGTAACGTGGCGGGGTGGGGTGCGGGAGGGTTACAGTTAATTTATGAGTCAAATTATTTGAAAATTAATTGTCTGCCTTCCATCCGGGTCTCGTTCCGCTTGTTTATTGTAGGTTTGTGCTTATGTTATAGGCCAAGCCAGCCCCGCCATCATGTGACGAATGCCATAAGTTTGTCCGTGTCGTGTTCAAGGACCATGTCTGTTTTAGGTGTTCCCTGTGTAATATTGATCATAGGTGTAATGTTTGTGCAGTGTGGTCCATTGAGATGATGGTTAAGTTCCTTGCCCAGAAGGACTTGGCTGGGTCTGACGCGGGGTCAGGCGGTCCGAGAGTAAATCATGGAGCGCCCGGTTCGGCCAGTGGGGGTGCTCCATGTCCCCAGCTGGAGGTGGCGGAGATGGCACCGCCGGCGTGGTTTGGTCCGCTATGCAGGGTTTTCTGCATAGCGTTCTGCCCACGCTGGTGTCGTCCCTGCTACCAAAGGTTGGGGGGCAGTTTCTCCCCATGCCTGGTATGGATCCTGTCCTCGGACAGGATTCTGGACTGGTTACCGAGGGGGCCGTCTCGTACGGCCCCCTGGCAGTCCCGTCTGGCTTCGGCCAGATGGGTTCTGTTTCTCTGCGGCCACCTCCGGGTGGTCCAGTAGCGGTGGCCAGTCCGTCAGGTGTGGGAGCCGTCCGCCAGGACGGTTCCACGGTTGACTCGTCTAGTGACGACTCTTCGGAGTCTGAAGACGAGGAGGCCGAGGAGGAGAGGTTGCTGCGGCCCGTGAAGCCGCAGGTGGAGAATATGGAGGTTGATTCCGTCCTGGACGGAACCAGCCTCCATTTGTCTGGTTTGGCGCAAGCCAGGTCAGCGGCTCCGCCTGTGGCTGAGGCCAATCCGTTACCGTGCACCGGTTCTGTGCGGCTTGGTTTGGCACCAGCCATCACGGGAACGGGTGTGCCGGGCCGGGCGTGGTACTCACCTATCTCGCCTGGTCCGGCAGTCGGACGTGGGGTGCCGTTGGCGCCCGTGTCCGGCTACGGTTCCGCGACTGCTACGGGTCCGTACGGTTTTCCATGCGGACCTACCCCATGGACCGGAGTGTTTCATGGGGTGGCGGTGGTACCGGAGTGCCTGGCATGTCAGCCGTGGCTCCTTGCCAGGAGGCCGTGGCTGGCAGGCCCGTGAGCACGTCAACGGGTGACGTGTTTGCGGGGGTGTCTTCATCGGAGGTAGATTGGTCAGATGCTCTGGCATGGCTAGCCAGGGTTGAACCGTCTGTGGTTTCGGCCACGGCCGATGAAGATGCGCCCCGTCCGTCGGTTGCGTCGATCAGGACGGGGATTTTGGCCGCGGCCCGGATCCAGTCAGTGGGACTGGATCCACGGTTCATAGATTTGTTGGATGCTATTTATAGCAAACAACTGATGACCAAGGGTCAGCTCCCTGCGGCCTCCAGGGAGGTGTGGGCAAGATGTCGTATTCCGCGGGGGGAATACGACAGGTATGGTGTAGTCCCGTCGGTCACGGAGGATGACCGATGGGTACTGGGCGTCCAGAGTGCCGTGGCGGGTGGCCCCAGTCCGGCACTTGTGGACAAGTCTCAGGTACACCAGGAAGAAGTCCTGTCCCTATGCGATGAGGGTGTGAGGGCAGCGATGAGCGCTGTCAACCACTCTTATCGTCTCCTTCAGTCGGTGTGGGCTGAAGCGGGGGCAGGCCACCCTGTGCCACCTGTGGCGCTTTCATGTGTCAATGACGGCCTGGTGCTGTCGATGGACGCATTGGCAAGGGTGCAAGCGCGAGTGACGAAATCCAGGAGGCAAATGGTCATTGACCATATGCGTCCGGCTACGGCAGTCAGGGAGCGTCTTCTTGGGACGCCCCTGACAGGGCCTAGCATCTTCGGTGGCCAAGCGCGGGCCATCTTAGAGGATACCGCCAGTATCGTGCAGAATCGGTTAGCGGTAAACCTACAGCTAGAGCTAGTGCGGCAAGTGCACGCACTAGGGGCTGTGGGGAAACCACTAACGGGACAACCTTCGAAGAAGCAGAAGAAGCATAAAGGCAAGGCGAAAGCTAGGCCTGTTGCAACTTCTGCTTCAGCTGGGTTTTCGGAGCCGCCGCCGGCGAAGAAGCCCAGGAAGGTTGTAGAGGCGCCTACCCTCCCCAATGTTGCTCCTGACTGCCCTAGAGGCGGGAAGGGCAAGGGGAAGGGTAAGGGTAAGGCCTCAAAGGGCGGACAGAAGGGGCCGAAGCATAACTGAGGGTACGAAAGCTCCCTTCATATCCGCCTGGACCGCGCCTGTGCGACAGGAACAGCGGTGCCAGTTATACCCGTCGTGCCTAGAATGAAATGGTTCTCTCTCTCTCTCGTTAAGAAAGAGGGGGGCGGACTGCGAGTCGGACAACCCCGTTAGACGTCGAGGCATCTATGGTGGGTGGAAGGCTCATGCGTTTCGTCGAGGCCTGGCGAGGTGTGACGTCAGACAGTCTGGTCCTGGGATGGTTATCCCAGGGTTACATGCCGGAGTGGTGGGACTTTCCACCACAAAATCTGTCTTTGGCACCTGTCTGGACACCCGTACCAAGGGAGCCAGACAAGTTAGAAGCCGTTCAAAAGGAAGTGTCGGGTTTGCTTCTGAAGGGAGCAATAAAACCAGCAAACCGAAACACTCCAGGCTTCTATTCAAACATGTTCCTTGTCCCCAAGAGCACAGGGGGATGGAGACCCATACTCAATCTCAGGCCATTAAATTGGTTTATCCATACGCCTCGGTTCCAGATGGAAACGCCGAGGTCGGTAATGGCGGGATTGAGGAAAGGAATGTGGTGTGTATCGATCGATCTGAAAGATGCATATTTCCACATTCCTATGAATCGGAGTTGGCACAGGTTTCTGAGATTTGCGTTTCAGAATCAAGTGTGGGAGTTTACAGTTCTCCCGTTCGGCCTGTCGACAACTCCGAGGGTTTTCACAAGAGTGGTCCTTGCGGTGACAGCGTTTCTCAGAAAAGAGAACGTGGCGCTACACACCTACATAGATGACTGGCTGCTCAAGGCAGACTCGGCAGCCAGATTGAACGTGGATACTGCTCTGACTCTGAAGTTACTTTCAGATCTAGGCTGGATAGTCAACGAGGAGAAATCCGAGTTGACGCCCACTCAACATTTCGTTTATTTGAGGATGCGATTCGACCTCGAGGAGGGCAGGCTTTACCCGTCAGAGCCCAGAGTGGTGTCTCTGTTAGCCATCCTCAAGAGTTTTCGAGTGGGAAACCACATTCAGGCGAGGCGGTTCCTTCAGATGCTGGGCATGATGGTCTCCATGGAGCAGGTTAT
>JAVVLW010001800.1:0-22000 GCA_034401795.1 Chaetoderma sp. LZ-2023a
GTTATCCGATGGTTAGTCAAATCCTGACTGTTTTTTCTTACAGTTTCAGAAGTTTAAGTGCCTTAAACGCAGAAAAGCGTATAGGGATGAGCTGGTCTTTTGACCTCGCCTCCCTCCCGCCAGATTCACTTTCGAATTCTGGCAATATCAAAAGTATTAGGGAGGTAAGTATACTCTTGAAGTGAAATAAACGAAATCTAGGATTTCTTTTTTCACGAGAGAGTTGATACTTACCTCCCTAGATACGGACCCGGCCTCTCCACCCCACAGAGGCTCGGTCTTCAGGCTCTTAATAGTTGCATGTGTGTCAGCCAATAATCTAGTCAGAGGAAGTGCTAGTCTGCGCATGCGCGGTGGTGGGGCTGGCATCCGCCAGACTACGCTCTGACTCCCTGCCCAGTAGGGGCACCTAACTGTTTTAAATCTGAGTGTTTATTGAGTGAAAGCCAATATTTAGCAATATCCAAAAGTATTAGGGAGGTAAGTATCAACTCTCTCGTGAAAAAAGAAATCCTAGATTTCGTTTAGTCCCTGTGGACCGTTGCTGAAGTGCGACGTATGTAAGCAGTGGGGGGGAGATCTAATGTCTGATTTTCTCTCATTGCAGGCAAGGGAGAAGGTGATGGAGGAAGAGAGGAAGAAGAAGAAGGAGGGTTGTAAGAAGGGTAAGAGGAAGGCCTCATCCGCGGTGGATATGGAGGCCTTCAGGTCCGAAATGTTGCAAGAGATGCAGAGGACAATAAAGGATTTGGTCCCAGAGTTGCTTCGCGGCATGCTCCCTGGGCCAGCTCCTTTGTTGTCCTCGGCATCTGCTTACGAGCAGGTGATCCCCGCCTCTGAATCCGGTCTCTTTAGGTCCGGTCCGTTTGTGGATTCAGAGGTGGCCCCTTTGTTGGGGGCAGTCCAAGACCCTGGCAGCAGGCATGGCGCCGCGCCGAGGGGCCGTGGACAACGGTTGTTGCTGGGACCCGCGGTCTGCTCATCAGACCCCGGGTATCCGCGCGCCGAAGGTGTCAAAGCCTCCTATGGCACCTTTCCTGGCCAGTCCGGGTTAGCTCTCTTTGCTGACCCGGAGTCTAATCTTTCTGGCCAGGAGGAAGAGGATCTCCTGCTAGGGTCGCCTTCTGAGGACGTGGCCATGGAATACGACGTCTGTGCACCCCTCGCGGGGAATACAGGCGACGTGTTCCGTGGTTCTACTCTCGCAGGAGTAGATTTCACGGTCCAGAAGGTGTCCCCGGGCGGTGCTGTTGACCACGGATACCGCATACCTCGGCTTGCCGATGGTGTCGCTGGTGCTGGTCAGGCCCGCAGTAGGGCGGTGTTTACCCCACGCTCTGCCACGGCGCCTGCTCCTGGTCAAGCCGCGGAGTTTAGCATGCCTGCTCTCTCGGGCCCGCATGCTTTTCCAGGCTTGCCAGGGGTATCAGCTTACCCGCCGTCGACGTCAACTGCGAGTGCTCTGGAGGAAGACGAAGGCCCTCGTCTAGTAGAGCGCTCGCAGTTAGCCACGGAGGAGGATTGGTCGGACGCTTGCCAGTGGCTGGTAAGTGTTCGGCCCGATCTACCCGTGGAGCTGCCGGCTAGCCAGCGTGACCATAGGCCGTGGTTAGCTGGTAGGCCGGCGGCTACCGCTATGCCATCTCTGCCGCTGGCTGAGCATGTCGTGGACATGTTCGAAGCGGCGGAGGCGTCCATTAAGGTTAATGGACGTCTCGCGAAGGCCCCTCGCGAGGTGGCGAAGCGTTGCCGCATCGTGCCCCTGGATTACCAGCGGTACGGTGTGGTGCCGAAGCCAAGCGTTGATGATCGCGCGGCTTTAGGCGAAGATGCGCGGTCGGGCTCCCGTTCTGACACGGGAGTCTTGTGCTCGAACGCGTTGCGTTCGGCGAATGCCGCGCTGCGTGATGCGGAGGAGAGTGGGAGGGCGTCGATTGCCGCTCTGTCCCACGTCTCCCAGCTGCTACAGGGGGTGGTAGCGGCCTCCGCATCACGCCAGCCAAGCCCGGTAACAGTCCAGAGAGCCATCCAGGATGGTATCAACCTGGCTTTGGACTGTTTGACGCGGGCGGTGACCAGAAGTGTCCGGGCGAGGCGCACGTTTGCTCTTGACAATCTGTGCCCGTCCCAGGACCTGTATAATAGGCTGCTGCGGACGCCTATGACAGGTCCTGGTCTCTTTGGAGGTGAGGGATGCAGGCACCTCCAGGAGACGGTCACTCTGGTTAACAACCAGAGGGCGCTGCGTGAACAATTTGAGGTGCTCCGGCGGGAGCGTGTTCGCGCGGCACCCCCTGCGTATCGTCCTCTGCAGGCTCGAGGTGGTGCTGGCCAGGTCAGAGGCCAGCCACCGTCGCAACGTAGGCCTAGGCCACGGGCGATTCGGCCAGCAGCGAGGGGGGCGCAGGCTCCCCAGCCGCACCCAGCCAGACAGCCGCCCGCGCACCGTGGTGCGCGCGGCGCTGGGTGGGGCGCGCGGGGATCTGGTCGCGGCAATCGGGCCTGATGGCCTGGTTACCGCGGTGGGAACCACTCCGGTGTTTCACGCCGAGAGAACAGTGCCACTCTGGCACTCCTTATGTCCACCTCTATCTCTAGGTGGACCGGTGGGCGGCCGTTTGGCCGGCCACTTGCCAGAGTGGAAGCGGTTGACTCAGGACCGTTTAGTCTTGCGATGGCTTTCAGTCGGGTATCGTCCCGACTGGGTGACAGGCCCGCCATCGCGACTGTCTCTCGCGCCGATCTGGACTCCTATTCCACGGGATCCGGATCAGAGGTTGTGTATAGAGGAGGAAATAAATTCCCTCATACTAAAAGAAGCCATTCAGCCGGCACAGAGGTGCCCGGGCTTCTATTCAACCCTGTTCTTAGTACCGAAAAACACCGGAGGGTGGAGGCCGATTCTCAACCTCAAGCCATTGAACAAGTTCATATAGACGCCCAGTTTCAAGATGGAGACTGTGCGCTCGGTGTTGGCGGGGTTAGAGCAAGGAATGTGGACAGCGTCAATAGATTTGAAGGATGCTTATTTCCACATTCCCATAGAGAGGAGTTTCCGTCGCTTCCTGAGATTTGCATTTCAGGGCCGGCGGTGGGAATTCAGGGTGTTACCCTTCGGGATTTCCACGGCTCCTCGGGTCTTCACCCGTGTGGTTCTCGCGATCACTGCATACCTCCGCAGGAGAAGCATAGCAGTCCACACGTACATAGACGACTGGCTGTTGAAAGCACACACCCGGGAATCGTTGTCAGCCAATCTGGAGATTGTTTTGAAAACTCTCTCGGACTTGGGCTGGATGGTCAATTTCCCGAAATCAGAGCTAACTCCATCCCAGAAGTTTGTTTACCTGGGCATGTTCTTCGATCTGGAGACGGGGTATGTGTACCCCACTCAGGAGAGGGTTCAAATACTCATCTCGGTAATACAGTCGGTGTGCGACAGTCGTCATGTCCTGGCACGGGTTTACTTGAGAATGCTGGGCTTGATGGTTTCTTTGGAACCAGTCATTCCGCAGGCCGCCTTGCGCAGGCGCCCGATCCAGTTGTTTCTCATGACACAGTGGACCCAGAGTTCAGGTTCGCTGGACTCGAACGTGTCAGTATTGGCGCCTCTGATTCACCACCTGCAATGGTGGTTGAATACAGAGAATCTCTTGCCGGGGGTTTTGCTAACCCCTCCCCACCCTCAGGTGACTGTGTATACAGATGCATCGATGGAGGGGTGGGGAGCTTGTCTGGAAGAGTCCACAGTATCAGGGCTTTGGGATCTGGATCAGTCCAAGGAACATATCAATCTACTAGAGCTAAGAGCAGTAGTCCTGGGCCTGGAACATTTCTTACAGAAAGTTCAGGGCAAGATTGTTCTAATTCGTTCAGACAACTCAACAGTAGTGACTTACATAAACCGCCAGGGCGGAACGAAGTCGCCCAGTCTCTGTATGATGACATGGAAACTGCTTTGTTGGTGCCTGGATCATGGGATCACCTTGAAAGCAGTTCATATTCCGGGGAGGTTAAATCTGCTAGCAGACTCATTGAGCCGAAGGATGAGTGTTTTACCCACGGAATGGCAACTAAATCAATGTGTGGCGGATCGTCTGTTCGACCATTGGGGGAAACCCAACATAGATTTGTTCGCGATGAAGAAGAATGCGAAGATGACGACGTACGTCTCTCCGATTCCAGACCCAAGCGCTTTCGCAACAGATGCGTTAGCTATCAGCTGGGAGGGAATGTATGCATACGCATTCCCCCCAGCAATCCTGATTCCAAAGGTGCTTCAGAAAATCAGGCAGCAGGAGTGCCAAGTGCTTCTGATCGCCCCGGATTGGCCAAGCCGATCGTGGTATACGGATCTGCTGGACCTTCTGGTCTGCAATCCGGTTCCGCTGCCTCTGATGGACAACCTTATCTTCCAGGGCAAGGCCCTTCACGACAATCCGTCAATGTTCCGATTGACTGCGTGGATGTTGTCAAGGAATCTAGAATTAAGGAGGGCTTTTCTGAGCAAGCGGCCATGTTTATGGCCAAAGCCAGGAGGGGGTCAACCTCCAGAGCATATAATTATAAAATCAACAGATTTGCAGAATGGTGCTCAAAAAGATGTATTGATCCAATGGAATCATCTATTCAGGTAGTGGCTGATTTCCTCTGTCACCTATATGATGCCTATAGCCTCAAGCCTAACTCTATTGCTGGTTATAAGTCAGCTTTAATGACTGTTATTCCTTGCTTGGCTAATAGGGGGAGTGATGAAGTAAGTACATTAAATGTATTAATTAAAGGCATGGGCAATCTAAGACCAAGGAATCCTCCACTGATTCCGTCTTGGAGTTTATCACTGGTGCTCCAGGTACTAGGTGATAAGCCTTTTGAACCACTTAGTTCCATTTCTATGAAAATGTTAACTCTTAAAACTGTATTTTTAATTGCTGCGGCCTCGGCGAGGCGTAGGAGTGAAATTCACGCCTTATCAGCCGAGGTTGACCGTTTTGTGGTTACAGGGGAAGGCCTTAAGCTTCTACCTAGGATTAATTTCTTGTCTAAAAATCAGTCATTGAAATATCCAGGTCAGCCTATTTTTTTGCCATCTTTAACTAGATATGATCCTAATTCTAAAGTATGGTGCCCCGTACGGGCGCTGCTCCGGTACAAACAGCGTACTTCGGAGTGGCGTACCGACCAGTCAGCGTTATGGTTGTCATATATTGAACCCCATGGTAGGGCGTCTAAGGACACCATTTCTAGGTGGATTGTGGAATGTATTCAATTTTGTCACAAATCCGCCACCGGGCGACAGGTTGACGTGGCCAAGGCTCACAGTGTCCGCGGTGTCGTGGCATCCACTGCCCTGTTTAGTGGGGTCCCTGTGGATGATATTATGTCAGTGGCTCAGTGGCACTGTGAGTCAAGTTTTACAGACCATTACCTCCGTGACACCTCTAACCCTCTCGCCTTGTCGATTTTGAAACAATAACCGCTTTATGTTTGTGAAGAGTGCTTCCGCATTGCTTATATACTTCGCCATTCAGCGACGGTGACAACCACTTGTCGGGACTGTATCATCCGTCTCTACTGGATTCATGATGACAGCTTCCTAGTACAACAAGGTCAGTCTTGTTCATGTGTTGTTCATTGTTTTGTATTGTCACGTTACCCAGTGTTATTAATATGGTGATGGTTTATGTGGGTTGTGGTTCTTTAGAGAGAGTATACGAAAATGGAGCCTTTTCGTCTCTGTCCTATAGTACTTAGCACTAGTACGAAGAGAGCGTGTAGGACATTGAGGTCATTTAATCTTCCTCCCAAGGGTGGGGGGGGAGCGCATATGACAAATCGGTCATCTCTCAGGCATCGGTGGTGTTATCCGATGGTTTATCAAATCCTGACTGTGTTTTCACACAGTTTCAGACGTCATAAGTGCCTTAAACGCTTGAAAGCGTAGAGGGAAGAGCTGGTCTTTTGACCTCGCCTCCCTCCCGCCAAATTCACTTTCGAATTCTGGCAATATCAAAAGTATTAGGGAGGTAAGTATACTCTTGAGGTGAAATAAACGAAATCTAGGATTTCTTTTTTCACGAGAGAGTTGATACTTACCTCCCTAGATACTGACCCGGCCTCTCCGCCCCACAGAGGCTCGGTCTTCAGGCTCTTGGTAGTTGCATGTGTTAGCCAATAAATGAGCCAGAGGAAGTAGTAGTCGGCGCATGCGCGGTGGTGGGGCGAGCATCCGCCGGACTACCTCTGACTCCCTGCCCAGTAGGGGCACCTAACTGTTTTTAATCTGAGTGTTTTATTGAGTGAAAGCCGATATTTAGCAATATCAAAAGTATTAGGGAGGTAAGTATCAACTCTCTCGTGAAAAAAGAAATCCTAGATTTCGTTTAGTTTCATTTATGTTTTTGTTTCAACGTGTGCAGTGTTTGTCAATCAGCCTGCGGGTTTTGTTGAATGAAACACGAAACTGGTGGAAATAAATTTGTTTCACGATTAGTGATTTTTGCCTGCCCGTTGTGCTGCACTTTAAGGCCATTAAAGTCTGTTCAAGGGAAGTTGATATGTACAAAAAACATGGATGCCATGGATCAAGCAAAAGGTGGCATGTTTGGCGGACATATTGGATTCTTTGATTTGATGGATTTTGAAGCCGAAATTGGTTTGATATATGTTTTTGGGTGTCATAATTTAAAATTTGCCACTTTCGAAACTGTCGCATAAACTATTTGGTGGCCATCTTGGATTGCTTTCCCACCAAATATTCCCATCGTAAAGCAATGGAAAATTTAGTGTCATTTTCTCTCTAACCAATTGGCAGATTTCAACCCAATTTGGAGCAAGCATCTTTTAGCAATAGGGATGCAAGTTCGTGAAAGTGAATCAGCCAATTTTGCCAATGTCCATTTTGGATTTTAGCCAATTTTTAGAAATGTCTAAACCTCAAAATCCGCTTGGTAGATCGATTCAAAACTTGTGAAACGTTCTCTGGCAATGGCTGAACCAAGTTTGTTCGAAAGAACTTGATTGGTCAAATGCTTTGACGGCCATTTTGGATGACCTAGTTTTCGGGAAAATGACTCCAGAACCGGTAAATGGATCTTGTCTATGTCTAGGAAATATGATTAGGGACTAAGGGCCATTTTGTTCAACCGAAGTTAGTACATTAAAACCATGGTCACCAATCAGATCCAGCATCTTAGGCCCATTTTGTAATTTTTTACTTAATGGATTTTGAAGCCGAAATTGGTTTTATATAGTTTTTTGTGTATGCTGATTTCAAATTTGCCACTTTTAACACTGTCGGATAAATGGTCTGGTGGCTATTTTGGATTCTTCCATAAAGCACAAAGTCTACTAGTGAAAATGCCTATGTTCCAAGTGAGCGATACAGGCCCCTTGGCCTCCTGATATTAGCCAATTCGACGAAAGAAATTTCCTTACACAACCTATAGAGAGCATGCAGTCTCAGTATTAGGCATCTCAGCATCAAGGCCCTTGGGCCTCTTTTTAACATTATGCTGGTGGTAACTTTTGGCAAAAGATGTTTACCTGTCAAGTATCGTGCATTATCCCATACTTTCTAGAGAATACACGTTTAACGTCTGTTTATGTCAACGCCCATTTATTCATGCAGATTTTGGTTTTTAGGCCTGCATATTTTGATTGTTGCTGCCATATACCTACTTGTCCATCCGTCTGTATAGATTTGCCATCCATGTTTGACTGCAATTCCTCTGTTTATGAAGATTTTGATTTTCAGATCTGCGTCCATCCAGTTATGTATCCTTACATGTACATGGGTCTCATACAGATTTTGTTTTGTCTTGGCATGCATCCATTAAATGGATGACTCATTGCAGGGAGCAGAGTGGTGGTGATGATTATATCATTTAGTTCATTGTTTTGACTGTGTAATTCAATAATGATGGTCCTTGTTTAATTTTTTTATGATATGCATATTCTTATTCAGATAAAGAACATGAGCCACCTATCAAAAAGAGGAAAATTACACCAAAGCGATGGACTATGGAAGAAATAGATATGGTACATAAAAAATTAGCAAAATGTTACCGACTGCGAAAAATACCAGGAAAAGAAGAGTGTGAAGAAGCTAAAAAAACAGATGAATTGAAAAGCCGGTCATGGATCAGTATAAAAAACTTTGTAAGAAATGAACTTGTAAAACAATTGAAGAAATAAGCAAGGAGCCCAAATAAGTTCTCTAAAAGTATGTTAACGCTGCAAACTTATTAGTTACATTGTATTAACCGGTCCTTCATGCTTAACCAATTAACTGTCTCGCTACTGCAAGCCACAAGAGAATAATTTCAATGAGCAAGAACTTTTGACTTTATGAATATGTTGAAAATTGTTTGACTGAAAGTTGTTGGTGGCTTAGCCACCAACAACATTGAGTCAAATCGTTTTCAAAATTTTTAGCAAGTCCATAAATATAATCACTGGAATATGTTATCTGCAATAACTCAGCAGTCAGAAGGTTAACGGCCTAGCTCACCAAAACACCTGTAGCAGCCTTCAACCGAGTCCATTTGCAGACCAGGAGAAAAATATTTTTGAAAACACAACTGGTTGAATGGCTTAGTTACCGATCCAGTCGACTTAATTGTAAGTTTTCAAAAAGCAATTTCCTTTGATCTGAAGATGGCCATTATAAAATGAGCAAATTTAAATTTTCTTGGTCAATTTAGACCATTAAATGGTTAGAATAACCTCGTATGTGGTGGTTTTTCGAAATATTTCCTGCAGCTAGAACTATTTATATTTTATTCCAAGAAACATAATGTTGGGACATAAAATGGTTTTACTGCAATTTGATGAGAAAACCATATGACTATGTTGCTCACATTCAAGTACTAAACAGATTTTCCTCCTCTACATGTATTGGATTAACTCAGTTATCCCATTGAATCTATATCTATGATTTAAGAAAGAATTTGTGAAAATTATAAAAATAAATTGATTGGAAGCTGCTAATACTGCTTAAGGCAGCAATGGATTCCAGTCAAATTAGTTAAAAAAATTCCACAGATTACCTGTATGTTGAGATGATTCCCTCTTGTCCGCCTCTCAATGAGGGACATTTTGTGATGTAATAGCAGTGTACTATTTCACTACACTATGTTCAGAGTTCATTTGGTTTCTCTGATTGCTTTAGGGCTTAAATTATTGTGTTCACCAGGTAGACATTTTGGCATCTTGTGTTAAAGTTGTCTTAAAAATATCTCCATAATTTTGTTAGTTAAGCAACATTTCATGTTTATTTTAATGTTTGTTAAACCTATTGCGAATATCGTGATTAATTTATCTTCATTCTTCCTGTCAGATCAGTATCCTAGTGACTGGTACAAACTTGGTTGTCTTTAACGTTATCCTGAAGCATTAAGATTAGAAAATATTTAGAAAAATTCAGTGACGCTCATCTTCTTCTGAACTGACATTTTACTTTGATATTTGCAGGCGCCATTATTTGGAATTCTATTGTCCTCGCTTCTGCCCAACGCTCTGTATAAAACCATTCCCGTAGCCCTAATGCTAGTCATTGTACTGGTGGCCTCAGAGGTGAGCGGGTCTACCTGTATAGCCTGTAGTAAGCGTTCGATTATAATTGTGTATTTTCTATGGTAGATGTGATTCACTTCAAGAGTATACTTACCTCCCTAACACTATGATATTTCCTAAATATCGGCATTCACTCAATAAAACTCAGATTTAAAAAGATAGGTGCCCCTATTTGGCAGGGAGTTGACAGTCCGGCGGATGCCAGCCCCAACTGCGCGCATGTGCAGACTGTCACTTCCTCTTTCCAATTTATCGGCAAAGAGGACACATGTGTTTTTGTTTATAAAGGCGCTTTTATGATTCTCATTACTCATTTGGATTGTTATTATAGCAAAAAAATTTGGATTTCATGGCTGGAGGTGGGAAAGATTTGGAGGACACCCCAGGCTCAAGTATCCAGCTGATTTCTAATACTTTTTAGTCTAACTTTCCTCATTGTTGCACGTTGTTATGTGTTTCTGTAATGCGTGTTAAACATGATTAGGCGCCTAGGAAGCTGGTACATGTGAAACATTGTTTGGTATAAATAAAAGATGTCCCCGCCATTGGTTCCGATAAAAAATGTTATGGAGAAAAGTCTATGCCAAGAGTGAGTTGGAGCTCTCGTAAGAACGAGCTCTTCATTCTGCCCCCGTGGTCCCTCCGCCCCCCCCCCCCCCCCCTTATTATGGTGGTGAGACATGGTGTTAATGTTTCTCTGATGGTTAACATAGGTTATTACTTTGTTCATCACTTCTATGCTCTTGGGTGTTGAAAACAATTCGTCCTTTGCACCTGGATGAGGTTTTTCTTTTGGATTGTCTTCATGTTTTTGAAGATATGACGGCATAATCAGCCATTGTTATTATTATTATTATTATTATTATTATTATTATTATTATTATTATTATTAACTCTTCATTTTGTCTAGACTGTCACCTCCTCAGATCTTTATTGTCCGTTAGTTATGCTCACTTATTATTTGGTTTACTAGTAAACTTAAAATAGCTGAACTACTTGTTGTCTTTGTCTTGTGGTCTTTCAGAAGTCTGGGTGTGTGACATGTGGGCGCTTCATAAAGCCCAAGTTCGCCCTCCCATTTTTGTACATGGTGTAGTACGTGTGGTCCATTAATTAAGTGTGATGTTTTAAACAGTGGACGGGTTCTTATTTTCTGAATTTTTGTCATTGCAGACCAAGGATAAGGCGGCTGAGGAGGAGAAGAGAGTGAAGAAGGAGAGAGAGAGTGTAGGTGGTAAAGTTAAGAGGAAGTCCTCCATGTCTTCTGACATTGATGCCTTCCGTCATGAAATTATGGGGGAGATGAAGAAGACAATCAATTATCTGGTACGGGAGTTGCTTCGCGGCATGCTTCCTGGTCCAGGTGCTTCATTGCCTTCTTCACCTTCCCCCGGTCAGATATTACCCGCCTCTGAATCTCGTCCTCCTAGTTATCGTTAAGTTTTCATGGAGATTCAGAGGTGGCTTCGGTGGCACCTAGGCATGTGCTTCGATCTGGAGACAGGATATGTTTATCCTACTTAGGAGAGAGTAGTAATACTCATGTCAGTGATACAGTCAGTGTGCCCCGGGAAATACTCCAAAAAGCGGGAAATACTGGAAAATATTGGGAAATACTCAAATACTCATCAGAACTTGTAAATTTTAAAATGAAATATCTTAGATATGTTAATGAGAGGTGCTGATATATCTATTACAGGTTGACATATAGGATCAGATAGGCAAGATAGGCACACCATAGCATGTCTATAACCTTTTCAACTCTACACAGCACTGTAGCAGATACAACACCTACTGTTTATTGCACAATGTTGGTGGAATTTTCAGAAACAATTTTCAATAGAGGCTGCAACAACAACTTCCAGTAAAATAGGTTCAAAATATTACGAAACTTTCATGTCATGAATGGTTTACTTAAACTGATATACAATGCATTAGCATGCTGTACATATTGCGACATACAATACAAATCCATTATACTGCCTTGAATTCTCAGCATATACAAGTATTGATTTAAAGTAGTGATCTAAGCCTAGATTACCAAATGGTGCTGGTACATGTACATGTATCTACAAGTATTGTTTATTTAGTTAGCCTTAGATTTCTATGTAAATCAGTGCTCTGAGCTAGACTGTCTACCACACTAAACTCGTATACAAGTGTGATATTGTTTCACAATGGAAAGACAGCAAGGTGTCTAATTGGGGATTAACTGATCGAGATGGTAACACATTTCATTCTGTTATATACTATTATTATGTTCTTTTTACTGTTAATACTATTACATGCTAAAATAAGGCTGCTTGAAGACACAGACTTTCACATTACTTTCAACAAATTCTGTAGATTTCCAGTTTAAATAGCAATTACAATTTTAATATTTCTGCAACTTCAGAATGAAATGTATTCAGACATCATAGCACTAACTTAGATAAAATTACATCCCAGAGAGTGAATTAGTTAGTTAACACGTTAACATTCAAATTTGTTCAAACAAAATTCAATTATCTCATGGAAAATATCTATTTTCAGATCAAGAAGGCTATTTTTGAAAATTTACTATGTGAATGACTGGCTCAGTTATCAAGCCATTCATTTCAATGGTAAATTTTCAAAAATAGTCTTCTCTTGGTCTGCAAATGGACATTTATCAATACCAATTCAGAAGGCATTTTTTGCAGACTTGAGTGCTAAAGGGTTAAAGCAAGTACATAGCAATAGGTAAAGACCTCAGAAGTAAACTTACATTTCACATCAAGAGTATACTTACCTCCCTAATACTTTGGATATTGCTAAATATCGGCTTTCACTCAATAAAACACTCAGATTAAAAACAGTTAGGTGCCCCTACTGGGCAGGGAGTCAGAGGTAGTCCGGCGGATGCTCGCCCCACCACCGCGCATGCGCCGACTACTACTTCCTCTTTGCTCATTTATTGGCAAAGGGTTACATGCGGTTTTGTGTTTTTCATACTTTTCTGCGCGTTGCCTTGTTTTTTGCTCACGTTTGACGATTATTTTTTGGTGGAAGCATGTCGGAAAGGGAGGATTCGCCTTTAGAAGGAGCGGGATCGCTTTATCAGGTGAATTCTTTGATATGCTAGCGTGTTTTGTCCCGGTTTAATGTATTTCCGGGACTCGCGCTTACCGTGATTAGCGCCTGATTATGTTGGTTTTTTACAACATGGTGCTTCATATGTCTCATTTCTCTTTGTGTTTTGTCCACAGGTATCGCATAGGCGCTTTGATGGACTTTTCAGCACAAGAGGATATGTTTTCTCTCCACCACGGTTCCATTTCCTACTAATACTGTTAGGTTATCTAACCAAAAGATCTATGTTCAGTGAGTTGGAGGCCTGTTATAAAGGTCTTCTCACTTTGCCCTCTTGCTCCAATTCCTTCCCCTGAGGTGGAGAGAATGTAGAGGCGTACTATGGTGGAGTTCTCCGGTTCATCACGTTGGATGGTTTGTCTATACAAGGATCAGGTATCTAATTATAATGTAAACAAGAGGGGAGATAATTTCCCTTTTTGCCAATGCTAGAATTGGAAGGAGTTATCTCTGTATATCTGATTGTTGTGTACTCGAAATGCCAATTCAACGGAAATGTTCCGTTTACTTATACAATTCGTTCTTGCTCTTGGTACTTGTTGCGGATCGATTAATTTGGTCACGAGAGTGATGACGTCATAATCGGCCTTGGCCTTTTTATTAACAATTAACGTTTTGTCCATGGCTGGTTCTTCTTGATTTCTGATCTTGATGATCCTGTCCTCTCTTTTTAGTTGGTTTTGAGTTCGCTAACCTTAACTATCTTGCTCTTTGTCCCTGTCCTTTGTCCTGTTTCAGAGACCTGGTTGCCCGTCCTGCGGGAGGTTTCTTAAAAGCCGCTTCGTCCCGCACTTGTGCTTCAGCTGCAGTCCCTGTGGACCGTTGCTGAAGTGCGACGTATGTAAGCTGTGGGGGGGCGAATTAATGTCTGATTTTCTCGCATTGCAGGCAAGGGAGAAGGTAATGGAGGAAGAGAGGAAGAAGAAGGAGAAAGTGTGTAAGAAGGGTAAGAAGAAGGCCTCATCCGCGGTGGATATGGAGGCCTTCAGGTCCGAAATGTTGCAAGAGATGCAGAGGACAATAAAGGATCTGGTCCCAGAGTTGCTTCGTGGCATGCTCCCTGGGCCAGCTCCTTTGTTGTCCTCGGCATCTGCTTACGAGCAGGTGATCCCCGCCTCTGAATCCGGTCTCTTTAGGTCCGGTCCGGTTGTGGATTCAGAGGTGGCCCCTTTGTTGGGGGCAGTCCAAGGCCCTGGCAGCAGGCATGGCGCCGCGCCGAGGGGCCGTGGACAACGGTTGTTGCTGGGACCCGCGGTCTGCTCATCAGACCCCGGGTATCCGCGCGCCGAAGGTGCCAAACCCTCCTATGGCACCTTTCCTGGCCAGTCCGGGTTAGCTCTCTTTGCTGACCCGGAGTCTAATCTTTCTGGCCAGGAAGAAGAGGATCTCCTGCTGGGGTCGCCTTCTGAGGACGTGGCCATGGAATACGACGTCTGTGCACCCCTCGCGGGGAATGCAGGCGACGTGTTCCGTGGTTCTACTCACGCAGGAGTAGATTTCACGGTCCAGAGGGTGTCCCCGGGCGGTGCTGTTGACCACGGATACCGCATACCTCGGCTTGCCGATGGTATGGCTGGTGCTGGTCAGACCCGTGGTAGAGCGGTGTTTACCCCGCGCTCTGCCACGGCGCCTGCTCCTGGTCAAGCCGCGGATTTTAGCATGCCTGCTCTCTCGGGCCCGCATGCTTTTCCAGGCTTGCCAGGGGTATCAGCTTACCCGCCGTCGACATCAACTGCGAGTGCTCTGGAGGAAGACGAAGGCCCTCGTCTAGTAGAGCGCTCGCAGTTAGCCACGGAGGAGGATTGGTCGGACGCTTGCCAGTGGCTGGTAAGTGTTCGGCCAGATCTACCCGTGGAGCTGCCGGCTAGCCAGCGTGACCATCGGCCGTGGTTAGCTGGTAGGCCGGCGGCTACCGCTATGCCATCTCTGCCGCTTGCTGAGCATGTCGTGGACATGTTCGAAGCGGCAGAGGCGTCCATTAAGGTGAATGGACGTCTCGCGAAGGCCCCTCGCGAGGTGGCGAAGCGGTGCCGCATCGTGCCCCTGGATTACCAGCGGTACGGTGTGGTGCCGAAGCCGAGCGTTGATGATCGCGCGGCTTTGGGCGAAGATGCGCGGCCGGGCTCCCGTTCTGACACGGGAGTCTTGTGCTCGAACGCGTTGCGTTCGGCAAATGCCGCGCTGCGGGATGCGGAGGAGAGTGGGAGAGCGTCGATTGCCGCTCTGTCCCACGTTTCCCAGCTGCTACAAGGGGTGGTAGCGGCTTCCGCATCACGCCAACCTAGCCCGGTGACAGTCCAGAGAGCCATTCAGGATGGTATCAACCTGGCTTTGGACTGTTTGACGCGGGCGGTAACCAGAAGTGTCCGGGCGAGGCGCACGTTTGCGCTTGACAATCTGTGCCCGTCCCAGGACCTGTATAATAGGCTGCTGCGGACGCCTATGACAGGTCCTGGTCTCTTTGGAGGTGAGGGATGCAGGCACCTCCAGGAGACGGTCACTCTGGTTAATAACCAGAGGGCGCTGCGGGAACAATTTGAGGTGCTCCGGCGGGAGCGTGTTCGCGCGGCACCCCCTGCGTATCGTCCTCTGCAGGCTCGAGGTGGTGCTGGCCAGGTCAGGGGCCAGCCACCGTCGCAACGTAGGCCTAGGCCACGGGCGATTCGGCCAGCAGTGAGGGGGGCGCAGGCTCCCCAGCCGCACCCAGCCAGACAGCAGCCCGCGCACCGTGGTGCGCGCGGCGCTGGGCGGGGCGCGCGGGGATCTGGTCGCGGTAATCGGGCCTGATGGCCTGGTTACCGCGGTGGGAACCACTCCGGTGTTTCAGGCCGAGAGAACAGTGCCACTCTGGCCCTCCTTATGTCCACCTCTATCCCTAGGTGGACCGGTGGGCGGCCGTTTGGCCGCCCGCTTGCCAGAGTGGAAGCGGTTGACTCAGGACCGTTTAGTCTTGCGATGGCTTTCGGTCGGGTATCGTCCCGACTGGGTGACAGGCCCGCCATCGCGACTGTCTCTCGCGCCGATCTGGACTCCCATTCCACGGGATCCGGATCAGAGGTTGTGTATAGAGGAGGAAATAAATTCCCTCATACTAAAAGAAGCCATTCAGCCGGCACAGAGGTGCCCGGGCTTCTATTCAACCCTGTTCTTAGTAACAAAAAACACCGGAGGGTGGAGGCCGATTCTCAACCTCAAGCCGTTGAACAAGTTCATCGAGACGCCCAGTTTCAAGATGGAGACTGTGCGCTCGGTGTTGGCGGGGTTAGAGCGAGGGATGTGGACAGCGTCGATAGATTTGAAGGATGCTTATTTCCACATTCCCATAGAGAGGAGTTTCCGTCGCTTCCTGAGATTTGCATTTCAGGGCCGGCGGTGGGAATTCAGGGTGTTACCCTTCGGAATTTCCACGGCTCCTCGGGTCTTCACCCGTGTGGTTCTCGCGATCACTGCATACCTCCGCAGGAGAAGCATAGCAGTCCACACGTACATAGACGACTGGCTATTGAAAGCACACACCCGGGAATCGTTGTCAGCCAATCTGGAGATTGTTTTGAAAACTCTCTCGGACTTGGGCTGGATGATCAATTTCCCGAAATCAGAGCTAACTCCATCCCAGAAGTTTGTTTACCTGGGCATGTTCTTCGATCTGGAGACGGGGTATGTGTACCCCACTCAGGAGAGGGTTCAAGTACTCATCTCGGTAATTCAGTCGGTGTGCGACAGTCGTCATGTCCTGGCACGGGTTTACTTGAGAATGCTGGGCTTGATGGTTTCTTTGGAACCAGTCATTCCACAGGCCGCCTTGCGCAGGCGTCCGATCCAGTTGTTTCTCATGACACAGTGGACCCAGAGTTCAGGTTCGCTGGACTCGAACGTGTCGGTGTTGGCGCCTCTGATTCACCACCTGCAATGGTGGTTGAATACAGAGAATCTCTTGCTGGGGGTTTTGCTAACCCCTCCCCACCCTCAGGTGACTGTGTATACAGATGCATCGATGGAGGGGTGGGGAGCTTGTCTGGAAGAGTCCACAGTATCAGGGCTTTGGGATCTGGATCAGTCCAAGGAACATATCAATCTACTAGAGCTAAGAGCAGTAGTCCTGGGCCTGGAACATTTCTTACAGAAAGTTCAGGGCAAGATTGTTCTAATTCGTTCAGACAACTCAACAGTAGTGACTTACATAAACCGCCAGGGCGGAACGAAGTCGCCCAGTCTCTGTATGATGACATGGGGACTGCTTTGTTGGTGCCTGGATCATGGGATCACCTTGAAAGCAGTTCATATTCCGGGGAGGTTAAATCTGCTAGCAGACTCATTGAGCCGAAGGATGAGTGTTTTACCCACGGAATGGCAACTAAATCAATGTGTGGCGGATCGTCTGTTCGACCATTGGGGGAAACCCAACATAGATTTGTTCGCGATGAAGAAGAATGCGAAGATGACGACGTACGTCTCTCCGATTCCAGACCCAAGCGCTTTCGCAACAGATGCGTTAGCTATCAGCTGGGAGGGAATGTATGCATACGCATTCCCCCCAGCAATCCTGATTCCAAAGGTGCTTCAGAAAATCAGGCAGCAGGAGTGCCAAGTGCTTCTGATCGCCCCGGATTGGCCAAGCCGATCGTGGTATACGGATCTGCTGGACCTTCTGGTCTGCAATCCGGTTCCGCTGCCTCTGATGGACAACCTTATCTTCCAGGGCAAGGCCCTTCACGACAATCCGTCAATGTTCCGATTGACTGCGTGGATGTTGTCAAGGAATCTAGAATTAAGGAGGGCTTTTCTGAGCAAGCGGCCATGTTTATGGCCAAAGCCAGGAGGGGGTCAACCTCCAGAGCATATAATTATAAAATCAACAGATTTGCAGAATGGTGCTCAAAAAGATGTATTGATCCAATGGAATCATCTATTCAGGTAGTGGCTGATTTCCTCTGTCACCTATATGATGCCTATAGCCTCAAGCCTAACTCTATTGCTGGTTATAAGTCAGCTTTAATGACTGTTATTCCTTGCTTGGCTAATAGGGGGAGTGATGAAGTAAGTACATTAAATGTATTAATTAAAGGCATGGGCAATCTAAGACCAAGGAATCCTCCACTGATTCCGTCTTGGAGTTTATCACTGGTGCTCCAGGTACTAGGTGATAAGCCTTTTGAACCACTTAGTTCCATTTCTATGAAAATGTTAACTCTTAAAACTGTATTTTTAATTGCTGCGGCCTCGGCAAGGCGTAGGAGTGAAATTCACGCCTTATCAGCCGAGGTTGACCGTTTTGTGGTTACAGGGGAAGGCCTTAAGCTTCTACCTAGGATTAATTTCTTGTCTAAAAATCAGTCATTGAAATATCCAGGTCAACCTATTTTTTTGCCATCTTTAACTAGATATGATCCTAATTCTAAAGTATGGTGCCCCGTACGGGCGCTGCTCCGGTACAAACAGCGTACTTCGGAGTGGCGTACCGACCAGTCAGCGTTATGGTTGTCATATATTGAACCCCATGGTAGGGCGTCTAAGGACACCATTTCTAGGTGGATTGTGGAATGTATTCAATTTTGTCACAAATCCGCCACCGGGCGACAGGTTGACGTGGCCAAGGCTCACAGTGTCCGCGGTGTCGTGACATCCACTGCCCTTTTTAATGGGGTCCCTGTGGATGATATTATGTCAGTGGCTCAGTGGCACTGTGAGTCTAGTTTTACAGACCATTACCTCCGTGACACCTCTAACCCTCTCGCCTTGTCGATTTTGAAACAATAACCGCTTTATGTTTGTGAAGAGTGCCTCCGCATTGCTTATATACTTCGCCATTCAGCGACGGTGACAACCACTTGTCGGGACTGTATCATCCTTCTCTACTGGATTCATGATGACAGCTTCCTAGGACAACAAGGTCAGTCTTGTTCATGTGTTGTTCATTGTTTGTATTGTCACGTTACCCAGTGTTATTAATATGGTGATGGTTTATGTGGGTTGTGGTTCTTTATAGAGAGTATACGAAAATGGAGCCTTTTCGTCTCTGTCCTATAGTACTTAGCACTAGTACGAAGAGAGCGTGTAGGACATTGAGGTCATTTAATCTTCCTCCCAAGGGAGGGGGGGGAGCGCATATGACAAATCGGTCATCTCTCAGGCATCGGTTGTGTTATCCGATGGTTTATCAAATCCTGACTGTGTTTTCACACAGTTTCAGACGTCATAAGTGCCTTAAACGCTTGAAAGCGTATAGGGAAGAGCTGGTCTTTTGACCTCGCCTCCCTCCCGCCAGATTCACTTTCGAATTCTGGCAATATCAAAAGTATTAGGGAGGTAAGTATACTCTTGATGTGAAATAAACGAAATCTAGGATTTCTTTTTTCACGAGAGAGTTGATACTTACCTCCCTAGATACTGACCCGGCCTCTCCGCCCCACAGAGGCTCGGTCTTCAGGCTCTTGGTAGTTGCATGTGTTAGCCAATAAATGAGCCAGAGGAAGTAGTAGTCGGCGCATGCGCGGTGGTGGGGCGAGCATCCGCCGGACTACCTCTGACTCCCTGCCCAGTAGGGGCACCTAACTGTTTTTAATCTGAGTGTTTTATTGAGTGAAAGCCGATATTTAGCAATATCAAAAGTATTAGGGAGGTAAGTATCAACTCTCTCGTGAAAAAAGAAATCCTAGATTTCGTTTATTCCAAGAGTCCTTCAGAAGATCAGACAAGAGGAATGCCAAGTGCTTCTGATCGCCCCGAATTGGCCAAGCCGATCATGGTTTACGGATCTGCTGGACCTTCTGGTTTGCAATCCGGTTCCTCTGCCGCTGATGGACGATATTATCTTCCAGGGCAAGACCCTTCACAACAATCCGTCAATGTTTCGATTGACTGCATGGATGTTGTCAAACAATCTGCAATTAAGGAGGGATTTTCTGAGCAAGCAGCCAATTTCATGGCCAGAGCCAGGAGGGGGTCAACCTCCAGAGCTTATAATTATAAAATCAACAGATTTGCAGAATGGTGCTCAAAGAGATGTATCAATCCGATGGAAGCATCTATTCAGGTAGTAGCTGATTTTCTATGTCACCTGTATGATACCTATAGTCTTCAACCTAATTCTGTTGCTGGATACAAATCAGCATTGATGACTGTTATCCCTTGCTTGGCAAAGAGGGGAAGTGATGAAGTAAGTGTTTTAAATACTCTTATTAAAGGTATGGGCAATCTCAGACCTAGAAATCCTCCACTGACGCCTTTTGAACCACTTAGTGCTATATCTGTAAAATTATTGACACTTAAAACTGTATTTTTAGTGGCGGCGGCTTCAGCCAGACGCAGGAGTGAAATTCATGCCTTGTCTGCTGAGCCTGACCGTTATATAGTTACAGGTGAAGGCCTTAAGCTTCTACCTAGGTTGAATTTCTTGGCTAAGAATCAATCTTTAAAGTATCCGGGTAAACCTATTATTTTACCTGCCTTAACCAGATATGATCCTGGTGCTAAAGTATGGTGTCCAGTCCGTGCTTTGAATAAGTACAAGAAAAGAACTCAGGTTTGGCGGACGGACCCATGTTCCCTATGGTTGTCATATATTGTACCCCATGGTAGGGCGTCAAGAGACACTATTTCCAGATGGATAGTGGAATGTATCCAATTCTGTCATAAGACAGCCACTGGAATACAGGTAGATAGAGCCAAGGCTCATAGTGTCCGTGGTGTGGTAACTTCCACGGCATTATTTAATGGTGTTTCGATTGAAGACATTATGTCAGTAGCCCAGTGGCACTGTGAGTCAAGTTTTACCGACCATTACCTTCGTGACACTTCTAACCCACTCGCCGTCTCAGTCCTCAGGAAATAAAATAGTTATGCAGAGGTTTATGTTTGTAAATAGTTTGCCTCCTCTGCTATTTGCAAATATCACATTTGTTGGTAGGGTATTCCTACTATTAGCTGGTACACGTCTCCTCTTCCGGTGGGGGAGGAGATGAGTGCCGCGTCCAAGACATCAAAGGTCAGTGGTTATGACCATTTTTTGATTTTCTGTCTTGGTGATGGTGTCATTTTATTTTTTAATATGGTGATGGTTGATGTCTCTTAATTGTGGTTTTTCAGAGAGTTTTTGAAATAGAAGCAATTCTTCTTTTTCCAATGTCTAGTAATACTTTCATTAAGTATTAGAGAACGTGCTAGTCATTTAGAGCAGCGTTTTTTCCTATACCTTCCTCAGAAAGAGGGGGGGGGGGAACGCATTTGCCTTTTGATCAATCTCTCTTCATCGGTCGATTATCCGATGCAAAATTCTATTCCTGGTTGTGGTTTCAGTCACAATTTCAGATGTTTTAAATCTCTTGAGAATTCAAAGAGCCTAGCCTCTTCGAGGGTGTGCGGGTTTTCAGGACCTTGCCTCCCTCCCACCAAAATTTACTTTCAAATTCTGGTTTTTATCAAGAGTGTTAGGGAGGTAAGTATGTTCTCATGATGTGAAATAAGTAAATTTATCAAATTTCTTTTTCACGAGTGAGATGACATACTTACCTCCCTAACAGGATCCCGGCCTCGCCACCCCACGGAGGCCTGGTCCTTTGGCTATTGAATAGTTGCTTCTAGGTCAGCCAATATTTAGTAACGGAAGTACCGGTGTGCGCATGCGCAGAGGGTGGTGTTGGTCATGTGCATGACTGTGTACTTCCACCTGCCCATTAGGGGCACCTAACTTTTTATAATTCTGAATATTATTGAATTTAGAGCCGATATACTAGTATATCCAGAGTGTTAGGGAGGTAAGTATGTCATCTCACTCGTGAAAAAGAAATTTGATAAATTTACTTATTCGATGACTACTTGCATATATAGAGTAGTATTTAGTCAATGCATCACACTGAGGTCTCATTCGTTGTAAGGTTACAGAGAATTTTTAGCTCACCTGGCCTGAAAGGCCAAGTGAGCTTATGCTGTGGCGACCGTCCATCGTGTGTCCGTCCGTCAGCCATCCGTTGTCCGTCCGTCAACTTTTCCCGTAAACAACTTCTGAAGAACCACTGGGCCGATTTCAATTGTATTTGGCAGGAGGCATCCTTAGGGCATAGGGATCCAAGTTTGTTCAAATGGAGCCAATCGGGCAATTTGGCCGGTGGCCATCTTGGATTTTGGCCGATTTTAGGAAACGTCTTTAAGAATCTTCTCCGAAACCACTTGAGGAATCGATTCAAAACTCATGAAACATCATCTAGGGAAAGAGGTAAGCCAAGATTGTTCAAGAAGAATTGATTGACCAAAGCGTTTGGTAGCCATCTTGGATGACCTAGTTTTCCCAAAAACAACTTTTACTCCAGAACCGCTG
>JAVVLW010001801.1:0-59000 GCA_034401795.1 Chaetoderma sp. LZ-2023a
GAATTCCATACCTCCAATCACAGTTCATTGTGTAGAACACCAGGCTGATTATACTAGGGTTGAATTTGTGGAACAGATTGATGTAAAACTTTTAGTAAAAGTTGTCGCTCTAATGTTATCTCAAACTAAAATATGTGTGTATCAATGTGTTTTGTGAATATTTTGGCATATTTCATATTATTTGGTGAAATGGTGATGACTATAAAACAACTCCTTCTCACAGCTCTGTAATGTGTTATAGGCCTCATGCAGAGATAATGAATGTATGCTGTTAGTCAATGGACCTTTCCAGTTTTAGCTCGTGTTGGGATCAATCGATTTCTGTCGACTCAATTTCCAGAAAACTATGCGGGTAAGCTATTGAATATTTTGGAACTAATTTAACTGGGCGCTGTTGCTGCCTATGGCAACAACAGTGTCCAGTAAACTTAGTTTCAAAATATTCAACAGCATGTTTATTAAATAGTAGAGATATACAATTTGTACTATGTGTCGGACTATTAAGAGTTAGGGATGGGGCAAATAAAATCATTTATGATGTAATGATTATGACGTCATCATGCAGCCGCTGAGCTGATTATGACATCATACAAAGTCGGATGATAGATAAATACTCTGGAAAGGTGAATTGATCTAACAGGTAGATGCTACAGGTAGGCCTCGATGCTTCACATTAGGCATAATGGCACACAAAATGTCGCCTATAGATATAGGTCTAGTGACATAATTGTGTAGCAATTATATCGTTCCGATAGCACATGTTTAAAGAAAATAGAACCCAGTTAAAAATCTAATTTATATCTACATATCAGTAGAAAGGAACGAATGCGGCAAGAACGTCCTCTCTTTGACACTGAAAATGTGCAATACCATGAGAATTTACATGCGATATATACAAATGCTGGAATTGTCATTTTGAAAATGTTCCATTTTTAGCCCACCTGTGAGTTAATGCCATGATGGCCATCCGTCGTCCATCCATCTGTCAAATCACATCACCTCCTTAGCGTTGTCCATCCATCCGTCAAATCACATCACCTTAGCGACGTCCGTCCATCCGTCAAATCACATCACCTTAGCGACGTCCGTCCATCCGTCAAATCACATCACCTCCTTAGCATCGTCCGGCCATCCGTCAACTCACATCACCTCCTTAGCGTCGTCCATCCATCCGTCAAATCACATCGCCTTAGCGTCGTCCGTCCATCCGTCAAATCAAATCACGTTAGCGTCGCCAGCCCATCCATCAAATCACCACCTCTGTAGCATCGTCCATCCCTCCGTCAAATCACATCACCTCTGTAGAATCGTCCGTCCATCCGTCAAATTACATCATCTTAGCATTGTCCGTCCATCCATCAAATCACATCACCTACTTAGCGTCGTCCCTCCATCCATCAAATCACATCACTCATCTGTCCATCCATCAAATCACATCACCTCCTTAGCGTCATCCGTCCATCCATCAAATCACATCACCTTAGTGTCGTCCGTCCATCCGTCAAATCACATCACCACCTTTGCGTCGTCCATCCATCCGTCAAATCACAACACCTTAGCGTCATCCATCCATCCGTCAAATCACATCACCTGCTTAACTTCGTCCATCCATCCGTCAAATCACATCACCTCCTTAGCGTCATCCGTCCATCGGTCAAATCACATCACCTGCTTAGCGTCGTCCATCTATCCGTCAAATCGCATCATCTCCTTAGCGTCGTCCGTCCATCTGTCAAATCACATCGCCTCCTTAGCGTCATCCATCCATCCGTCAAATCACATCAGCTCCTTAGTGTTGTCTGTCCATGCGTCAAATCATATCATCTCCTTAGCGTCGTCCATCCATCCGTCAAATCACATCGCCTCCTTAGCGTCATCCATCCATCCGTCAAATCACATCACCTCCTTAGCGTCGCCGTCCATCCGTCAAATCACATCACCTTAGCGACATCCATCCATCCGTCAAATCACATCAGCTCCTTGGAGTTGTCTGTCCGTCCGTCAAATCATATCATCTCCTTAGCGTCGTCCGTCCATCTGTCAAATCACATCGCCTCCTTAGCGTCATCCATCCATCCGTCAAATCACATCACCTTAGCGTTGTCCGTCCATCCATCAAATCACATCACCACCGTAGCGTCGTCCATCCATCCGTCAAATCACATCACCTTTGCTTCGTCCGTCCATCCGTCAAATCACATCACCTCCTTAGCGACGTCTGTCCATCCGTCAAATCACATCGCCTTTGCTTCGTCCGTCTATCCGTCAAGTCACATCACCTCCTTAGCGTCGTCCATCCATCCGTCAAATCACATCACCTCCTTAGCGTCATCCGTCCATCCGTCAAATCACATCGCCTTCTTTGCTTCATCCGTCCATCCATCAAATCACATCACCTTAGCGTCGTCCGTCCATCCGTCAAATCACATCACCACCTTAGCGTTGTCCATCCATCCATCAAATCACATCACCTTAGTGTCGTCCGTCCATCCGTCAAATCACATCACCACCTTTGCGTCGTCCATCCATCCGTCAAATCACAACACCTTAGCGTCATCCATCCATCCGTCAAATCACATCACCTGCTTAACTTCGTCCATCCATCCGTCAAATCACATCACCTCCTTAGCGTCATCCATCCATCGGTCAAATCACATCACCTGCTTAGCGTCGTCCGTCCATCCGTCAAATCGCATCATCTCCTTAGCATCGTCCATCCATCCGTCAAATCACATCACCTTAGCGACGTCCGTCCATCCGTCAAATCACATCACCTTAGCGACGTCCATCCATCCGTCAAATCACATCACCTCCTTAGCATCGTCCTGCCATCCGTCAACTCACATCACCTCCTTAGCGTCGTCCATCCATCCGTCAAATCACATCGCCTTAGCGTCGTCCGTCCATCCGTCAAATCAAATCACGTTAGCGTCGCCAGCCCATCCATCAAATCACCACCTCTGTAGCATCGTCCATCCCTCCGTCAAATCACATCACCTCTGTAGAATCGTCCGTCCATCCGTCAAATTACATCATCTTAGCATTGTCCGTCCATCCATCAAATCACATCACCTACTTAGCGTCGTCCCTCCATCCATCAAATCACATCACTCATCTGTCCATCCATCAAATCACATCACCTCCTTAGCGTCATCCGTCCATCGGTCAAATCACATCACCTGCTTAGCGTTGTCCGTCCATCCGTCAAATCACATGACCTCCTTAGCGTCATCCGTCCATCGGTCAAATCACATCACCTGCTTATCGTCGTCCATCTATCCGTCAAATCACATCGCCTCCTTACCATCGTCCATCCATCCGTCAAATCACATCACCTCCTTATCGTTGTCCATCTATCCGTCAAATCACATCACCTCCTTAGTGTCGTCCATCCATCCCTCAAATCACATCACTACCTTAACGTTGTCCGTCCATCCATCAAATCACATCACCACCTTAGCGTCGTCCATCCATCCGTCAAATCACATCACCTTAGCGTTGTCCGTCCATCCATCAAATCACATCACCACCTTAGCGTCGTCCATCCATCCGTCAAATCACATCACCTTTGCTTCGTCCGTCCATCCGTCAAATCACATCACCTCCTTAGCGACGTCTGTCCATCCGTCAAATCACATCGCCTTTGCTTCGTCCGTCTCTCCGTCAAGTCACATCACCTCCTTAGCGTCGTCCATCCATCCGTCAAATCACATCACCTCCTTAGCGTCATCCGTCCATCCGTCAAATCACATCGCCTTCTTTGCTTCATCCGTCCATCCATCAAATCACATCACCTTAGCGTCGTCCGTCCATCCGTCAAATCACATCACCACCTTAGCGTTGTCCATCCATCCATCAAATCACATCACCTTAGTGTCGTCCGTCCATCCGTCAAATCACATCACCACCTTTGCGTCGTCCATCCATCCGTCAAATCACAACACCTTAGCGTCATCCATCCATCCGTCAAATCACATCACCTGCTTAGCGTCATCCATCCATCGGTCAAATCACATCACCTGCTTAGCGTCGTCCGTCCATCCGTCAAATCGCATCATCTCCTTAGCGTCGTCCGTCCATCTGTCAAATCACATCGCCTCCTTAGCGTCATCCATCCATCCGTCAAATCACATCAGCTCCTTAGTGTTGTCTGTCCATGCGTCAAATCATATCATCTCCTTAGCATCGTCCATCCATCCGTCAAATCACATCGCCTCCTTAGCGTCGTCCATCCATCCGTCAAATCACATCACCTCCTTAGCGTCGCCGTCCATCCGTCAAATCACATCACCTTAGCGACATCCATCCATCCGTCAAATTACATCATCTTAGCGTCGTCCGTCCATCCTTCAAATTACATCATCTCCTTAGCGTCGTCCGTCCATCTGTCAAATCACATCGCCTCCTTAGCGTCATCCATCCATCCGTCAAATCACATCACCTTAGCGTTGTCCGTCCATCCATCAAATCACATCACCACCTTAGCGTCGTCCATCCATCCGTCAAATCACATCACCTTTGCTTCGTCCGTCCATCCGTCAAATCACATCACCTCCTTAGCGACGTCTGTCCATCCGTCAAATCACATCGCCTTTGCTTCGTCCGTCTATCCGTCAAGTCACATCACCTCCTTAGCGTCGTCCATCCATCCGTCAAATCACATCACCTCCTTAGCGTCATCCGTCCATCCGTCAAATCACATCGCCTTCTTTGCTTCATCCGTCCATCCATCAAATCACATCACCTTAGCGTCGTCCGTCCATCCGTCAAATCACATCACCACCTTAGCGTTGTCCATCCATCCATCAAATCACATCACCTTAGTGTCGTCCGTCCATCCGTCAAATCACATCACCACCTTTGCGTCGTCCATCCATCCGTCAAATCACAACACCTTAGCGTCATCCATCCATCCGTCAAATCACATCACCTGCTTAACTTCGTCCATCCATCCGTCAAATCACATCACCTCCTTAGCGTCATCCATCCATCGGTCAAATCACATCACCTGCTTAGCGTCGTCCGTCCATCCGTCAAATCGCATCATCTCCTTAGCGTCGTCCGTCCATCTGTCAAATCACATCGCCTCCTTAGCGTCGTCCATCCATCCGTCAAATCACATCAGCTCCTTAGTGTTGTCTGTCCATGCGTCAAATCATATCATCTCCTTAGCATCGTCCATCCATCCGTCAAATCACATCGCCTCCTTAGCGTCGTCCATCCATCCGTCAAATCACATCACCTCCTTTGCGTCGCCGTCCATCCGTCAAATCACATCACCTTAGCGACGTCCATCCATCCGTCAAATTACATCATCTTAGCGTCGTCCGTCCATCCTTCAAATTACATCATCTCCTTAGCGTCGTCCGTCCATCCGTCAAATCACATCACCTCCTTAGCGCCGTCCGTCCATCCGTCAAATCACATCACCTGCTTAGCGTCGTCCATCCATCCATCAAATCACATCACCTTAACGTCGTCTGTCCATCCGTCAAATCACCTCGCCTGCTTAGCATCCTCCGTTCATCCATCAAATCACATCGCCTCCTTACCATCGTCCATCCATCCGTCAAATCACATCACCTCCTTATCGTCGTCTATCTATCCGTCAAATCACATCACCTCCTTAGTGTCATCCATCCATCCGTCAAATCACATCACTACCTTAGCGTTGTCCGTCCATCCATTAAATCACATCACCACCTTAGCGTCGTCCATCCATCCGTCAAATCACATCACCTTAGCATTGTCCAGCCATCCATCAAATCACATCACCACCTTAGCGTCGTCCGTCCATCCGTCAAATCACATCACCTCCTTAGCGACGTCTGTCCATCCGTCAAATCACATCGCCTTTGCTTCGTCCGTCTATCCGTCAAGTCACATCACCTCCTTAGCGTCGTCCATCCATCCGTCAAATCACATCACCTCCTTAGCATCATCCGTCCATCCGTCAAATCACATCGCCTTCTTTGCTTCATCCGTCCATCCATCAAATCACATCACCTCCATAGCGTCATCCGTCCATCCGTCAAATCACATCGCCTTCTTTGCTTCATCCGTCCATCCATCAAATCACATCACCTTAGCGTCATCCGTCCATCCGTCAAATCACATCACCACCTTAGCATCGTCCGTCCATCCGTCAACTCACATCACCTCCTTAGCGTCGTCCATCCATCCGTCAAATCACATCACCTCCTTAGCGTCATCCGTCCATCGGTCAAATCACATCACCTGCTTATCGTCGTCCATCTATCCGTCAAATCACATCGCCTCCTTACCATCGTCCATCCATCCATCAAATCACATCACCGTATCGTCGTCCATCCATCCGTCAAATCACATCGCCTTTGCTTCGTCCGTCTATCCGTCAAGTCACATCACCTCCTTAGCGTCGTCCATCCATCCGTCAAATCACATCACCTCCTTAGCGTCATCCATCCATCCGTCAAATCACATCACCTCCTTAGCGTCGCCGTCCATCCGTCAAATCACATCACCTTAGCGACGTCCATCCATCCGTCAAATCACATCAGCTCCTTGGAGTTGTCTGTCCGTCCGTCAAATCATATCATCTCCTTAGCGTCGTCCATCCATCCGTCAAATCACATCACCTCCTTAGCGTCATCCGTCCATCCGTCAAATCACATCGCCTTCTTTGCTTCATCCGTCCATCTATCAAATCACATCACCTCCATAGCGTCATCCGTCCATCCGTCAAATCACATCACCTCCTTAGCGACGTCTGTCCATCCGTCAAATCACATCGCCTTTGCTTCGTCCGTCTATCCGTCAAGTCACATGACCTCCTTAGCGTCGTCCATCCATCCGTCAAATCACATCACCTCCTTAGCGTCATCCGTCCATCCGTCAAATCACATCGCCTTCTTTGCTTCATCCGTCCATCCATCAAATCACATCACCTTAGCGTCGTCCGTCCATCCGTCAAATCACATCACCACCTTAGCGTTGTCCATCCATCCATCAAATCACATCACCTTAGTGTCGTCCGTCCATCCGTCAAATCACATCACCACCTTTGCGTCGTCCATCCATCCGTCAAATCACAACACCTTAGCGTCATCCATCCATCCGTCAAATCACATCACCTCCTTAGCGTTGTCCGTCCATCCGTCAAATCACATCACCTTAACGTCGTCCGCCCATCCTCAAATCACATCACCGTAGCATCGTCCATCCTTCCGTCAAATTACATCATCTTAGCATCGTCCGTCCATCTGTCAAATTACATCACCTCCTTAGCATCGTCCGTCCATCTGTCAAATCACATCACCTACTGAGCGTCCTCCATCCATCCGTCAAATCACATCGCGTCGTCCGTCCATCCATCAAATCACATCACTCGTCTGTCCATCCATCAAATCACATCACCTCCTTAGTGTCATCCGTCCATCGGTCAAATCGCATCATCTTAGCGTTGTCCGTCCATCTGTCAAATCACATCGCCTCCTTAGCGTCGTCCATCCATCCGTCAAATCACATCAGCTCCTTAGTGTTGTCTGTCCATGCGTCAAATCATATCATCTCCTTAGCATCGTCCATCCATCCGTCAAATCACATCGCCTCCTTAGCGTCGTCCATCCATCCACCGTCAAATCACATCACCTCCTTAGCGTCGCCGTCCATCCGTCAAATCACATCACCTTAGCGACATCCATCCATCCGTCAAATTACATCATCTTAGCGTTGTCCGTCCATCCTTCAAATTACATCATCTCCTTAGCGTCGTCCGTCAAATCACATCACCTCCTTAACGTCGTCTGTCCATCCGTCAAATCACCTCGCCTGCTTAGCATCCTCCGTTCATCCATCAAATCACATCGCCTCCTTACCATCGTCCATCCATCCGTCAAATCACATCACCTTCCTTATCGTTGTCCATCTATCCGTCAAATCACATCGCCTCCTTACCATCGTCTATCCATCCGTCAAATCACATCACCTCCTTATCGTCGTCCATCTATCCGTCAAATCACATCACCTCCTTAGTGTCATCCATCCATCCGTCAAATCACATCACTACCTTAGCATTGTCCGTCCATCCATCAAATCACATCACCACCTTAGCGTCGTCCATCCATCCGTCAAATCACATCACCTTAGCATTGTCCGTCCATCCATCAAATCACATCACCACCTTAGCGTCGTCCATCCATCCGTCAAATCACATCACCTTTGCTTCGTCCGTCCATCCGTCAAATCACATCACCTTAGCGACGTCTGTCCATCCGTCAAATCACATCGCCTTTGCTTCGTCCGTCTATCCGTCAAGTTACATCACCTCCTTAGCGTCGTCCATCCATCCGTCAAATCACATCACCTCCTTAGCATCATCCGTCCATCCGTCAAATCACATCACCTCCTTAGTGTCATCCATCCATCCGTCAAATCACATCACTACCTTAGCGTTGTCCATCCATCCATCAAATCACATCACCACCTTAGCGTCGTCCATCCATCCGTCAAATCACATCACCTTAGCATTGTCCGTCCATCCATCAAATCACATCACCACCTTAGCGTCGTCCATCCATCCGTCAAATCACATCACCATTGCTTCGTCCGTCCATCCGTCAAATCACATCACCTCCTTAGCGACGTCTGTCCATCCGTCAAATCACATCGCCTTTGCTTCGTCCGTCTATCCGTCAAGTTACATCACCTCCTTAGCGTCGTCCATCCATCCGTCAAATCACATCGCCTTCTTTGCTTCATCCGTCCATCCATCAAATCACATCACCTCCATAGCGTCATCCGTCCATCCGTCAAATCACATCGCCTTCTTTGCTTCATCCGTCCATCCATCAAATCACATCGCCTTCTTTGCTTCATCCGTCCATCCATCAAATCACATCACCTTAGCGTCGTCCGTCCATCCGTCAAATCACATCACCACCTTAGCATTGTCCATCCATCCATCAAATCACATCACCTTAGTGTCGTCCGTCCATCCGTCAAATCACATCACCACCTTTGCGTCGTCCATCCATCCGTCAAATCACAACACCTTAGCGTCATCCATCCATCCGTCAAATCACATCACCTGCTTAACTTCGTCCATCCATCCGTCAAATCACATCACCTCCTTAGCGTCATCCATCCATCGGTCAAATCACATCACCTGCTTAGCGTCGTCCGTCCATCCGTCAAATCGCATCGCCTCCTTAGCGTCGTCCATCCATCCGTCAAATCACATCACCTCCTTTGCGTCGCCGTCCATCCGTCAAATCACATCACCTTAGCGACATCCATCCATCCGTCAAATTACATCATCTTAGCGTCGTCCGTCCATCCTTCAAATTACATCATCTCCTTAGCGTCGTCCGTCCATCCGTCAAATCACATCACCTCCTTAGCGCCGTCCGTCCATCCGTCAAATCACATCACCTGCTTAGCGTCGTCCATCCATCCATCAAATCACATCACCTTAACGTCGTCTGTCCATCCGTCAAATCACCTCGCCTGCTTAGCATCCTCCGTTCATCCATCAAATCACATCGCCTCCTTACCATCGTCCATCCATCCGTCAAATCACATCACCTCCTTATCGTCGTCTATCTATCCGTCAAATCACATCACCTCCTTAGTGTCATCCATCCATCCGTCAAATCACATCACTACCTTAGCGTTGTCCGTCCATCCATTAAATCACATCACCACCTTAGCGTCGTCCATCCATCCGTCAAATCACATCACCTTAGCATTGTCCAGCCATCCATCAAATCACATCACCACCTTAGCGTCGTCCGTCCATCCGTCAAATCACATCACCTCCTTAGCGACGTCTGTCCATCCGTCAAATCACATCGCCTTTGCTTCGTCCGTCTATCCGTCAAGTCACATCACCTCCTTAGCGTCGTCCATCCATCCGTCAAATCACATCACCTCCTTAGCATCATCCGTCCATCCGTCAAATCACATCGCCTTCTTTGCTTCATCCGTCCATCCATCAAATCACATCACCTCCATAGCGTCATCCGTCCATCCGTCAAATCACATCGCCTTCTTTGCTTCATCCGTCCATCCATCAAATCACATCACCTTAGCGTCATCCGTCCATCCGTCAAATCACATCACCACCTTAGCATCGTCCGTCCATCCGTCAACTCACATCACCTCCTTAGCGTCGTCCATCCATCCGTCAAATCACATCACCTCCTTAGCGTCATCCGTCCATCGGTCAAATCACATCACCTGCTTATCGTCGTCCATCTATCCGTCAAATCACATCGCCTCCTTACCATCGTCCATCCATCCATCAAATCACATCACCGTATCGTCGTCCATCCATCCGTCAAATCACATCGCCTTTGCTTCGTCCGTCTATCCGTCAAGTCACATCACCTCCTTAGCGTCGTCCATCCATCCGTCAAATCACATCACCTCCTTAGCGTCATCCATCCATCCGTCAAATCACATCACCTCCTTAGCGTCGCCGTCCATCCGTCAAATCACATCACCTTAGCGACGTCCATCCATCCGTCAAATCACATCAGCTCCTTGGAGTTGTCTGTCCGTCCGTCAAATCATATCATCTCCTTAGCGTCGTCCATCCATCCGTCAAATCACATCACCTCCTTAGCGTCATCCGTCCATCCGTCAAATCACATCGCCTTCTTTGCTTCATCCGTCCATCTATCAAATCACATCACCTCCATAGCGTCATCCGTCCATCCGTCAAATCACATCACCTCCTTAGCGACGTCTGTCCATCCGTCAAATCACATCGCCTTTGCTTCGTCCGTCTATCCGTCAAGTCACATGACCTCCTTAGCGTCGTCCATCCATCCGTCAAATCACATCACCTCCTTAGCGTCATCCGTCCATCCGTCAAATCACATCGCCTTCTTTGCTTCATCCGTCCATCCATCAAATCACATCACCTTAGCGTCGTCCGTCCATCCGTCAAATCACATCACCACCTTAGCGTTGTCCATCCATCCATCAAATCACATCACCTTAGTGTCGTCCGTCCATCCGTCAAATCACATCACCACCTTTGCGTCGTCCATCCATCCGTCAAATCACAACACCTTAGCGTCATCCATCCATCCGTCAAATCACATCACCTCCTTAGCGTTGTCCGTCCATCCGTCAAATCACATCACCTTAACGTCGTCCGCCCATCCTCAAATCACATCACCGTAGCATCGTCCATCCTTCCGTCAAATTACATCATCTTAGCATCGTCCGTCCATCTGTCAAATTACATCACCTCCTTAGCATCGTCCGTCCATCTGTCAAATCACATCACCTACTGAGCGTCCTCCATCCATCCGTCAAATCACATCGCGTCGTCCGTCCATCCATCAAATCACATCACTCGTCTGTCCATCCATCAAATCACATCACCTCCTTAGTGTCATCCGTCCATCGGTCAAATCGCATCATCTTAGCGTTGTCCGTCCATCTGTCAAATCACATCGCCTCCTTAGCGTCGTCCATCCATCCGTCAAATCACATCAGCTCCTTAGTGTTGTCTGTCCATGCGTCAAATCATATCATCTCCTTAGCATCGTCCATCCATCCGTCAAATCACATCGCCTCCTTAGCGTCGTCCATCCATCCGTCAAATCACATCACCTCCTTAGCGTCGCCGTCCATCCGTCAAATCACATCACCTTAGCGACATCCATCCATCCGTCAAATTACATCATCTTAGCGTTGTCCGTCCATCCTTCAAATTACATCATCTCCTTAGCGTCGTCCGTCAAATCACATCACCTTAACGTCGTCTGTCCATCCGTCAAATCACCTCGCCTGCTTAGCATCCTCCGTTCATCCATCAAATCACATCGCCTCCTTACCATCGTCCATCCATCCGTCAAATCACATCACCTTCCTTATCGTTGTCCATCTATCCGTCAAATCACATCGCCTCCTTACCATCGTCTATCCATCCGTCAAATCACATCACCTCCTTATCGTCGTCCATCTATCCGTCAAATCACATCACCGCCTTAGTGTCATCCATCCATCCGTCAAATCACATCACTACCTTAGCATTGTCCGTCCATCCATCAAATCACATCACCACCTTAGCGTCGTCCATCCATCCGTCAAATCACATCACCTTAGCATTGTCCGTCCATCCATCAAATCACATCACCACCTTAGCGTCGTCCATCCATCCGTCAAATCACATCACCTTTGCTTCGTCCGTCCATCCGTCAAATCACATCACCTCCTTAGCGATGTCTGTCCATCCGTCAAATCACATCGCCTTTGCTTCGTCCGTCTATCCGTCAAGTCACATCACCTCCTTAGCGTCGTCCATCCATCCGTCAAATCACATCACCTCCTTAGCATCATCCGTCCATCCGTCAAATCACATCACCTCCTTAGTGTCATCCATCCATCCGTCAAATCACATCACTACCTTAGCGTTGTCCATCCATCCATCAAATCACATCACCACCTTAGCGTCGTCCATCCATCCGTCAAATCACATCACCTTAGCATTGTCCGTCCATCCATCAAATCACATCACCACCTTAGCGTCGTCCATCCATCCGTCAAATCACATCACCATTGCTTCGTCCGTCCATCCGTCAAATCACATCACCTCCTTAGCGACGTCTGTCCATCCGTCAAATCACATCGCCTTTGCTTCGTCCGTCTATCCGTCAAGTTACATCACCTCCTTAGCGTCGTCCATCCATCCGTCAAATCACATCGCCTTCTTTGCTTCATCCGTCCATCCATCAAATCACATCACCTCCATAGCGTCATCCGTCCATCCGTCAAATCACATCGCCTTCTTTGCTTCATCCGTCCATCCATCAAATCACATCGCCTTCTTTGCTTCATCCGTCCATCCATCAAATCACATCACCTTAGCGTCGTCCGTCCATCCGTCAAATCACATCACCTTAACGTCGTCCGCCCATCCTCAAATCACATCACCGTAGCATCGTCCATCCTTCCGTCAAATTACATCATCTTAGCATCGTCCGTCCATCTGTCAAATTACATCACCTCCTTAGCATCGTCCGTCCATCTGTCAAATCACATCACCTACTGAGCGTCCTCCATCCATCCGTCAAATCACATCGCGTCGTCCGTCCATCCATCAAATCACATCACTCGTCTGTCCATCCATCAAATCACATCACCTCCTTAGTGTCATCCGTCCATCGGTCAAATCGCATCATCTTAGCGTTGTCCGTCCATCTGTCAAATCACATCGCCTCCTTAGCGTCGTCCATCCATCCGTCAAATCACATCAGCTCCTTAGTGTTGTCTGTCCATGCGTCAAATCATATCATCTCCTTAGCATCGTCCATCCATCCGTCAAATCACATCGCCTCCTTAGCGTCGTCCATCCATCCGTCAAATCACATCACCTCCTTAGCGTCGCCGTCCATCCGTCAAATCACATCACCTTAGCGACATCCATCCATCCGTCAAATTACATCATCTTAGCGTTGTCCGTCCATCCTTCAAATTACATCATCTCCTTAGCGTCGTCCGTCAAATCACATCACCTCCTTAACGTCGTCTGTCCATCCGTCAAATCACCTCGCCTGCTTAGCATCCTCCGTTCATCCATCAAATCACATCGCCTCCTTACCATCGTCCATCCATCCGTCAAATCACATCACCTTCCTTATCGTTGTCCATCTATCCGTCAAATCACATCGCCTCCTTACCATCGTCTATCCATCCGTCAAATCACATCACCTCCTTATCGTCGTCCATCTATCCGTCAAATCACATCACCTCCTTAGTGTCATCCATCCATCCGTCAAATCACATCACTACCTTAGCATTGTCCGTCCATCCATCAAATCACATCACCACCTTAGCGTCGTCCATCCATCCGTCAAATCACATCACCTTAGCATTGTCCGTCCATCCATCAAATCACATCACCACCTTAGCGTCGTCCATCCATCCGTCAAATCACATCACCTTTGCTTCGTCCGTCCATCCGTCAAATCACATCACCTCCTTAGCGACGTCTGTCCATCCGTCAAATCACATCGCCTTTGCTTCGTCCGTCTATCCGTCAAGTCACATCACCTCCTTAGCGTCGTCCATCCATCCGTCAAATCACATCACCTCCTTAGCATCATCCGTCCATCCGTCAAATCACATCACCTCCTTAGTGTCATCCATCCATCCGTCAAATCACATCACTACCTTAGCGTTGTCCATCCATCCATCAAATCACATCACCACCTTAGCGTCGTCCATCCATCCGTCAAATCACATCACCTTAGCATTGTCCGTCCATCCATCAAATCACATCACCACCTTAGCGTCGTCCATCCATCCGTCAAATCACATCACCATTGCTTCGTCCGTCCATCCGTCAAATCACATCACCTCCTTAGCGACGTCTGTCCATCCGTCAAATCACATCGCCTTTGCTTCGTCCGTCTATCCGTCAAGTTACATCACCTCCTTAGCGTCGTCCATCCATCCGTCAAATCACATCGCCTTCTTTGCTTCATCCGTCCATCCATCAAATCACATCACCTCCATAGCGTCATCCGTCCATCCGTCAAATCACATCGCCTTCTTTGCTTCATCCGTCCATCCATCAAATCACATCGCCTTCTTTGCTTCATCCGTCCATCCATCAAATCACATCACCTTAGCGTCGTCCGTCCATCCGTCAAATCACATCACCACCTTAGCATTGTCCATCCATCCATCAAATCACATCACCTTAGTGTCGTCCGTCCATCCGTCAAATCACATCACCACCTTTGCGTCGTCCATCCATCCGTCAAATCACAACACCTTAGCGTCATCCATCCATCCGTCAAATCACATCACCTGCTTAACTTCGTCCATCCATCCGTCAAATCACATCACCTCCTTAGCGTCATCCATCCATCGGTCAAATCACATCACCTGCTTAGCGTCGTCCGTCCATCCGTCAAATCGCATCATCTCCTTAGCGTCGTCCGTCCATCTGTCAAATCACATCGCCTCCTTAGCGTCATCCATCCATCCGTCAAATCACATCAGCTCCTTAGTGTTGTCTGTCCATGCGTCAAATCATATCATCTCCTTAGCATCGTCCATCCATCCGTCAAATCACATCGCCTCCTTAGCGTCGTCCATCCATCCGTCAAATCACATCACCTCCTTAGCGTCGCCGTCCATCCGTCAAATCACATCACCTTAGCGACATCCATCCATCCGTCAAATTACATCATCTTAGCGTCGTCCGTCCATCCTTCAAATTACATCATCTCCTTAGCGTCGTCCGTCCATCTGTCAAATCACATCGCCTCCTTAGCGTCATCCATCCATCCGTCAAATCACATCACCTTAGCGTTGTCCGTCCATCCATCAAATCACATCACCACCTTAGCGTCGTCCATCCATCCGTCAAATCACATCACCTTTGCTTCGTCCGTCCATCCGTCAAATCACATCACCTCCTTAGCGACGTCTGTCCATCCGTCAAATCACATCGCCTTTGCTTCGTCCGTCTATCCGTCAAGTCACATCACCTCCTTAGCGTCGTCCATCCATCCGTCAAATCACATCACCTCCTTAGCGTCATCCGTCCATCCGTCAAATCACATCGCCTTCTTTGCTTCATCCATCCATCCATCAAATCACATCACCTTAGCGTCGTCCGTCCATCCGTCAAATCACATCACCACCTTAGCGTTGTCCATCCATCCATCAAATCACATCACCTTAGTGTCGTCCGTCCATCCGTCAAATCACATCACCACCTTTGCGTCGTCCATCCATCCGTCAAATCACAACACCTTAGCGTCATCCATCCATCCGTCAAATCACATCACCTGCTTAACTTCGTCCATCCATCCGTCAAATCACATCACCTCCTTAGCGTCATCCATCCATCGGTCAAATCACATCACCTGCTTAGCGTCGTCCGTCCATCCGTCAAATCGCATCATCTCCTTAGCGTCGTCCGTCCATCTGTCAAATCACATCGCCTCCTTAGCGTCGTCCATCCATCCGTCAAATCACATCAGCTCCTTAGTGTTGTCTGTCCATGCGTCAAATCATATCATCTCCTTAGCATCGTCCATCCATCCGTCAAATCACATCGCCTCCTTAGCGTCGTCCATCCATCCGTCAAATCACATCACCTCCTTAGCGTCGCCGTCCATCCGTCAAATCACATCACCTTAGCGACATCCATCCATCCGTCAAATTACATCATCTTAGCGTCGTCCGTCCATCCTTCCAATAACATCATCTCCTTAGCGTCGTCCGTCCATCCGTCAAATCACATCACCTCCTTAGCGCCGTCCGTCCATCCGTCAAATCACATCACCTGCTTAGCGTCGTCCATCCATCCATCAAATCACATCACCTTAACGTCGTCTGTCCATCCGTCAAATCACCTCGCCTGCTTAGCATCCTCCGTTCATCCATCAAATCACATCGCCTCCTTACCATCGTCCATCCATCCGTCAAATCACATCACCTCCTTATCGTCGTCTATCTATCCGTCAAATCACATCACCTCCTTAGTGTCATCCATCCATCCGTCAAATCACATCACTACCTTAGCGTTGTCCGTCCATCCATCAAATCACATCACCACCTTAGCGTCGTCCATCCATCCGTCAAATCACATCACCTTAGCATTGTCCAGCCATCCATCAAATCACATCACCACCTTAGCGTCGTCCGTCCATCAGTCAAATCACATCACCTCCTTAGCATCATCCGTCCATCCGTCAAATCACATCGCCTTCTTTGCTTCATCCGTCCATCCATCAAATCACATCACCTCCATAGCGTCATCCGTCCATCCATCAAATCACATCGCCTTCTTTGCTTCATCCGTCCATCCATCAAATCACATCACCTTAGCGTCATCCGTCCATCCGTCAAATCACATCACCACCTTAGCATCGTCCGTCCATCCGTCAACTCACATCACCTCCTTAGCGTCGTCCATCCATCCGTCAAATCACATCACCTCCTTAGCGTCATCCGTCCATCGGTCAAATCACATCACCTGCTTATCGTCGTCCATCTATCCGTCAAATCACATCGCCTCCTTACCATCGTCCATCCATCCATCAAATCACATCACCGTATCGTCGTCCATCCATCCGTCAAATCACATCGCCTTTGCTTCGTCCGTCTATCCGTCAAGTCACATCACCTCCTTAGCGTCGTCCATCCATCCGTCAAATCACATCACCTCCTTAGCGTCATCCATCCATCCGTCAAATCACATCACCTCCTTAGCGTCGCCGTCCATCCGTCAAATCACATCACCTTAGCGACGTCCATCCATCCGTCAAATCACATCAGCTCCTTGGAGTTGTCTGTCCGTCCGTCAAATCATATCATCTCCTTAGCGTCGTCCATCCATCCGTCAAATCACATCACCTCCTTAGCGTCATCCGTCCATCCGTCAAATCACATCGCCTTCTTTGCTTCATCCGTCCATCTATCAAATCACATCACCTCCATAGCGTCATCCGTCCATCCGTCAAATCACATCAGCTCCTTAGTGTTGTCTGTCCATGCGTCAAATCATATCATCTCCTTAGCATCGTCCATCCATCCGTCAAATCACATCGCCTCCTTAGCGTCGTCCATCCATCCGTCAAATCACATCACCTCCTTAGCGTCGCCGTCCATCCGTCAAATCACATCACCTTAGCGACATCCATCCATCCGTCAAATTACATCATCTTAGCGTCGTCCGTCCATCCTTCAAATTACATCATCTCCTTAGCGTCGTCCGTCCATCTGTCAAATCACATCGCCTCCTTAGCGTCATCCATCCATCCGTCAAATCACATCACCTTAGCGTTGTCCGTCCATCCATCAAATCACATCACCACCTTAGCGTCGTCCATCCATCCGTCAAATCACATCACCTTTGCTTCGTCCGTCCATCCGTCAAATCACATCACCTCCTTAGCGACGTCTGTCCATCCGTCAAATCACATCGCCTTTGCTTCGTCCGTCTATCCGTCAAGTCACATCACCTCCTTAGCGTCGTCCATCCATCCGTCAAATCACATCACCTCCTTAGCGTCATCCGTCCATCCGTCAAATCACATCGCCTTCTTTGCTTCATCCATCCATCCATCAAATCACATCACCTTAGCGTCGTCCGTCCATCCGTCAAATCACATCACCACCTTAGCGTTGTCCATCCATCCATCAAATCACATCACCTTAGTGTCGTCCGTCCATCCGTCAAATCACATCACCACCTTTGCGTCGTCCATCCATCCGTCAAATCACAACACCTTAGCGTCATCCATCCATCCGTCAAATCACATCACCTGCTTAACTTCGTCCATCCATCCGTCAAATCACATCACCTCCTTAGCGTCATCCATCCATCGGTCAAATCACATCACTTGCTTAGCGTCGTCCGTCCATCCGTCAAATCGCATCATCTCCTTAGCGTCGTCCGTCCATCTGTCAAATCACATCGCCTCCTTAGCGTCGTCCATCCATCCGTCAAATCACATCAGCTCCTTAGTGTTGTCTGTCCATGCGTCAAATCATATCATCTCCTTAGCATCGTCCATCCATCCGTCAAATCACATCGCCTCCTTAGCGTCGTCCATCCATCCGTCAAATCACATCACCTCCTTAGCGTCGCCGTCCATCCGTCAAATCACATCACCTTAGCGACATCCATCCATCCGTCAAATTACATCATCTTAGCGTCGTCCGTCCATCCTTCCAATAACATCATCTCCTTAGCGTCGTCCGTCCATCCGTCAAATCACATCACCTCCTTAGCGCCGTCCGTCCATCCGTCAAATCACATCACCTGCTTAGCGTCGTCCATCCATCCATCAAATCACATCACCTTAACGTCGTCTGTCCATCCGTCAAATCACCTCGCCTGCTTAGCATCCTCCGTTCATCCATCAAATCACATCGCCTCCTTACCATCGTCCATCCATCCGTCAAATCACATCACCTCCTTATCGTCGTCTATCTATCCGTCAAATCACATCACCTCCTTAGTGTCATCCATCCATCCGTCAAATCACATCACTACCTTAGCGTTGTCCGTCCATCCATCAAATCACATCACCACCTTAGCGTCGTCCATCCATCCGTCAAATCACATCACCTTAGCATTGTCCAGCCATCCATCAAATCACATCACCACCTTAGCGTCGTCCGTCCATCAGTCAAATCACATCACCTCCTTAGCATCATCCGTCCATCCGTCAAATCACATCGCCTTCTTTGCTTCATCCGTCCATCCATCAAATCACATCACCTCCATAGCGTCATCCGTCCATCCATCAAATCACATCGCCTTCTTTGCTTCATCCGTCCATCCATCAAATCACATCACCTTAGCGTCATCCGTCCATCCGTCAAATCACATCACCACCTTAGCATCGTCCGTCCATCCGTCAACTCACATCACCTCCTTAGCGTCGTCCATCCATCCGTCAAATCACATCACCTCCTTAGCGTCATCCGTCCATCGGTCAAATCACATCACCTGCTTATCGTCGTCCATCTATCCGTCAAATCACATCGCCTCCTTACCATCGTCCATCCATCCATCAAATCACATCACCGTATCGTCGTCCATCCATCCGTCAAATCACATCGCCTTTGCTTCGTCCGTCTATCCGTCAAGTCACATCACCTCCTTAGCGTCGTCCATCCATCCGTCAAATCACATCACCTCCTTAGCGTCATCCATCCATCCGTCAAATCACATCACCTCCTTAGCGTCGCCGTCCATCCGTCAAATCACATCACCTTAGCGACGTCCATCCATCCGTCAAATCACATCAGCTCCTTGGAGTTGTCTGTCCGTCCGTCAAATCATATCATCTCCTTAGCGTCGTCCATCCATCCGTCAAATCACATCACCTCCTTAGCGTCATCCGTCCATCCGTCAAATCACATCGCCTTCTTTGCTTCATCCGTCCATCTATCAAATCACATCACCTCCATAGCGTCATCCGTCCATCCGTCAAATCACATCACCTCCTTAGCGACGTCTGTCCATCCGTCAAATCACATCGCCTTTGCTTCGTCCGTCTATCCGTCAAGTCACATGACCTCCTTAGCGTCGTCCATCCATCCGTCAAATCACATCACCTCCTTAGCGTCATCCGTCCATCCGTCAAATCACATCGCCTTCTTTGCTTCATCCGTCCATCCATCAAATCACATCACCTTAGCGTCGTCCGTCCATCCGTCAAATCACATCACCACCTTAGCGTTGTCCATCCATCCATCAAATCACATCACCTTAGTGTCGTCCGTCCATCCGTCAAATCAAATCACCACCTTTGCGTCGTCCATCCATCCGTCAAATCACAACACCTTAGCGTCATCCATCCATCCGTCAAATCACATCACCTCCTTAGCGTCGTCCATCCATCCGTCAAATCACAACACCTTAGCGTCATCCATCCATCCGTCAAATCACATCACCTCCTTAGCGTCGTCCGCCCATCCTCAAATCACATCACCGTAGCATCGTCCGTCCTTCCGTCAAATTACATCATCTTAGCATCGTCCGTCCATCTGTCAAATTACATCACCTCCTTAGCATCGTCCGTCCATCTGTCAAATCACATCACCTACTGAGCGTCCTCCATCCATCCGTCAAATCACATCGCGTCGTCCGTCCATCCATCAAATCACATCACTCGTCTGTCCATCCATCAAATCACATCACCTCCTTAGTGTCATCCGTCCATCGGTCAAATCGCATCATCTCCTTAGCGTTGTCCGTCCATCTGTCAAATCACATCGCCTCCTTAGCGTCGTCCATCCATCCGTCAAATCACATCAGCTCCTTAGTGTTGTCTGTCCATGCGTCAAATCATATCATCTCCTTAGCATCGTCCATCCATCCGTCAAATCACATCGCCTCCTTAGCGTCGTCCATCCATCCGTCAAATCACATCACCTCCTTAGCGTCGCCGTCCATCCGTCAAATCACATCACCTTAGCGACATCCAGCCATCCGTCAAATTACATCATCTTAGCGTTGTCCGTCCATCCTTCAAATTACATCATCTCCTTAGCGTCGTCCGTCAAATCACATCACCTCCTTAGCGCCGTCCGTCCATCCGTCAAATCACATCACCTGCTTAGCGTCGTCCATCCATCCATCAAATCACATCACCTTAACGTCGTCTGTCCATCCGTCAAATCACCTCGCCTGCTTAGCATCCTCCGTTCATCCATCAAATCACATCGCCTCCTTACCATCGTCCATCCATCCGTCAAATCACATCACCTTCCTTATCGTTGTCCATCTATCCGTCAAATCACATCGCCTCCTTACCATCGTCTATCCATCCGTCAAATCACATCACCTTATCGTCGTCCATCTATCCGTCAAATCACATCACCTCCTTAGTGTCATCCATCCATCCGTCAAATCACATCACTACCTTAGCATTGTCCGTCCATCCATCAAATCACATCACCACCTTAGCGTCGTCCATCCATCCGTCAAATCACATCACCTTAGCATTGTCCGTCCATCCATCAAATCACATCACCACCTTAGCGTCGTCCATCCATCCGTCAAATCACATCACCTTTGCTTCGTCCGTCCATCCTTCAAATCACATCACCTCCTTAGCGACGTCTGTCCATCCGTCAAATCACATCGCCTTTGCTTCGTCCGTCTATCCGTCAAGTCACATCACCTCCTTAGCGTCGTCCATCCATCCGTCAAATCAGATCACCTTAGCATCATCCGTCCATCCGTCAAATCACATCACCTCCTTAGTGTCATCCATCCATCCGTCAAATCACATCACTACCTTAGCGTTGTCCATCCATCCATCAAATCACATCACCACCTTAGCGTCGTCCATCCATCCGTCAAATCACATCACCTTAGCATTGTCCGTCCATCCATCAAATCACATCACCACCTTAGCGTCGTCCATCCATCCGTCAAATCACATCACCTTTGCTTCGTCCGTCCATCCGTCAAATCACATCACCTCCTTAGCGACGTCTGTCCATCCATCAAATCACATCGCCTTTGCTTCGTCCGTCTATCCGTCAAGTTACATCACCTCCTTAGCGTCGTCCATCCATCCGTCAAATCACATCGCCTTCTTTGCTTCATCCGTCCATCCATCAAATCACATCACCTCCATAGCGTCATCCGTCCATCCGTCAAATCACATCGCCTTCTTTGCTTCATCCGTCCATCCATCAAATCACATCACCTTAGCGTCATCCGTCCATCCGTCAAATCACATCACCACCTTAGCGTCGTCCGTCCATCCGTCAACTCACATCACCTCCTTAGTGTCGTCCATCCATCCGTCAAATCACATCACCTCCTTAGCGTCATCCGTCCATCGGTCAAATCACATCACCTGCTTATCGTCGTCCATCTATCCGTCAAATCACATCGCCTCCTTACCATCGTCCATCCATCCATCAAATCACATCACCGTATCGTCGTCCATCCATCCGTCAAATCACATCGCCTTTGCTTCGTCCGTCTATCCGTCAAGTCACATCACCTCCTTAGCGTCGTCCATCCATCCGTCAAATCACATCACCTCCTTAGCGTCATCCATCCATCCGTCAAATCACATCACCGCCTTAGCGTCGCCGTCCATCCGTCAAATCACATCACCTTAGCGACGTCCATCCATCCGTCAAATCACATCAGCTCCTTGGAGTTGTCTGTCCATCCGTCAAATCATATCATCTCCTTAGCGTCGTCCATCCATCCGTCAAATCACATCACCTCCTTAGCGTCATCCATCCATCCGTCAAATCACATCGCCTTCTTTGCTTCATCCGTCCATCCATCAAATCACATCACCTCCATAGCGTCATCCGTCCATCCGTCAAATCACATCGCCTTCTTTGCTTCATCCGTCCATCCATCAAATCACATCACCTTAGCGTCATCCGTCCATCCGTCAAATCACATCACCACCGTAGCGTCGTCCGTCCATCCGTCAACTCACATCACCTCCTTAGCGTCGTCCATCCATCCGTCAAATCACATCACCTCCTTAACGTCATCCGTCCATCGGTCAAATCACATCACCTGCTTATCGTCGTCCATCTATCCGTCAAATCACATCGCCTCCTTACCATCGTCCATCCATCCATCAAATCCCATCACCGTATCGTCGTCCATCCATCCGTCAAATCACATCGCCTTTGCTTCGTCCGTCTATCCGTCAAGTCACATCACCTCCTTAGCGTCGTCCATCCATCCGTCAAATCACATCACCTCCTTAGCGTCATCCATCCATCCGTCAAATCACATCACCGCCTTAGCGTCGCCGTCCATCCGTCAAATCACATCACCTTAGCGACGTCCATCCATCCGTCAAATCACATCAGCTCCTTGGAGTTGTCTGTCCATCCGTCAAATCATATCATCTCCTTAGCGTCGTCCATCCATCCGTCAAATCACATCACCTCCTTAGCGTCATCCATCCATCCGTCAAATCACATCGCCTTCTTTGCTTCATCCGTCCATCCATCAAATCACATCACCTCCATAGCGTCATCCGTCCATCCGTCAAATCACATCGCCTTCTTTGCTTCATCCGTCCATCCATCAAATCACATCACCTTAGCGTCATCCGTCCATCCGTCAAATCACATCACCACCGTAGCGTCGTCCGTCCATCCGTCAACTCACATCACCTCCTTAGCGTCGTCCATCCATCCGTCAAATCACATCACCTCCTTAACGTCATCCGTCCATCGGTCAAATCACATCACCTGCTTATCGTCGTCCATCTATCCGTCAAATCACATCGCCTCCTTACCATCGTCCATCCATCCATCAAATCACATCACCGTATCGTCGTCCATCCATCCGTCAAATCACATCGCCTTTGCTTCGTCCGTCTATCCGTCAAGTCACATCACCTCCTTAGCGTCGTCCATCCATCCGTCAAATCACATCACCTCCTTAGCGTCATCCATCCATCCGTCAAATCACATCACCTCCTTAGCGTCGCCGTCCATCCGTCAAATCACATCACCTTAGCGACATCCATCCATCCGTCCAATCACATCACCTCCTTAGCGTCATCCGTCCATCCGTCAAATCACATCGCCTTCTTTGCTTCATCCGTCCATCCATCAAATCACATCACCTCCATAGCATCATCCGTCCATCCGTCAAATCACATCGCCTTCTTTGCTTCATCCGTCCATCCATCAAATCACATCACCTTAGCGTCATCCGTCCATCCGCCAAATCACATCACCACCTTAGCGTCGTCCGTCCATCCGTCAAATCACATCACCACCTTAGCGTCGTCCATCCATCCGTCAAATCACATCACCTCGTTAGCGACGTCCATCCATCCGTCAAATCACATCAGCTCGTTAGAGTTGTCTGTCCATCCGTCAAATCATATCATCTCCTTAGCATCGTCCGTCCATCTGTCAAATCACATCGCCTCCTTAGCGTCGTCCATCCATCCGTCAAATCACATCACCTCCTTAGCGTCGCCGTCCATCCGTCAAATCACATCACCTTAGCGACATCCATCCATCCGTCAAATTACATCATCTTAGCGTCATCCGTCCATCCTTCAAATTACGTCATCTCCTTAGCGTCGTCCGTCCATCCGTCAAATCACATCACCTCCTTAGCGACGTCTGTCCATCCATCAAATCACATCGCCTTTGCTTCGTCCGTCTATCCGTCAAGTTACATCACCTCCTTAGCGTCGTCCATCCATCCGTCAAATCACATCGCCTTCTTTGCTTCATCCGTCCATCCATCAAATCACATCACCTCCATAGCGTCATCCGTCCATCCGTCAAATCACATCGCCTTCTTTGCTTCATCCGTCCATCCATCAAATCACATCACCTTAGCGTCATCCGTCCATCCGTCAAATCACATCACCACCTTAGCGTCGTCCGTCCATCCGTCAACTCACATCACCTCCTTAGTGTCGTCCATCCATCCGTCAAATCACATCACCTCCTTAGCGTCATCCGTCCATCGGTCAAATCACATCACCTGCTTATCGTCGTCCATCTATCCGTCAAATCACATCGCCTCCTTACCATCGTCCATCCATCCATCAAATCACATCACCGTATCGTCGTCCATCCATCCGTCAAATCACATCGCCTTTGCTTCGTCCGTCTATCCGTCAAGTCACATCACCTCCTTAGCGTCGTCCATCCATCCGTCAAATCACATCACCTCCTTAGCGTCATCCATCCATCCGTCAAATCACATCACCGCCTTAGCGTCGCCGTCCATCCGTCAAATCACATCACCTTAGCGACGTCCATCCATCCGTCAAATCACATCAGCTCCTTGGAGTTGTCTGTCCATCCGTCAAATCATATCATCTCCTTAGCGTCGTCCATCCATCCGTCAAATCACATCACCTCCTTAGCGTCATCCATCCATCCGTCAAATCACATCGCCTTCTTTGCTTCATCCGTCCATCCATCAAATCACATCACCTCCATAGCGTCATCCGTCCATCCGTCAAATCACATCGCCTTCTTTGCTTCATCCGTCCATCCATCAAATCACATCACCTTAGCGTCATCCGTCCATCCGTCAAATCACATCACCACCGTAGCGTCGTCCGTCCATCCGTCAACTCACATCACCTCCTTAGCGTCGTCCATCCATCCGTCAAATCACATCACCTCCTTAACGTCATCCGTCCATCGGTCAAATCACATCACCTGCTTATCGTCGTCCATCTATCCGTCAAATCACATCGCCTCCTTACCATCGTCCATCCATCCATCAAATCACATCACCGTATCGTCGTCCATCCATCCGTCAAATCACATCGCCTTTGCTTCGTCCGTCTATCCGTCAAGTCACATCACCTCCTTAGCGTCGTCCATCCATCCGTCAAATCACATCACCTCCTTAGCGTCATCCATCCATCCGTCAAATCACATCACCGCCTTAGCGTCGCCGTCCATCCGTCAAATCACATCACCTTAGCGACGTCCATCCATCCGTCAAATCACATCAGCTCCTTGGAGTTGTCTGTCCATCCGTCAAATCATATCATCTCCTTAGCGTCGTCCATCCATCCGTCCAATCACATCACCTCCTTAGCGTCATCCGTCCATCCGTCAAATCACATCGCCTTCTTTGCTTCATCCGTCCATCCATCAAATCACATCACCTCCATAGCATCATCCGTCCATCCGTCAAATCACATCGCCTTCTTTGCTTCATCCGTCCATCCATCAAATCACATCACCTTAGCGTCATCCGTCCATCCGCCAAATCACATCACCACCTTAGCGTCGTCCGTCCATCCGTCAAATCACATCACCACCTTAGCGTCGTCCATCCATCCGTCAAATCACATCACCTCGTTAGCGACGTCCATCCATCCGTCAAATCACATCAGCTCGTTAGAGTTGTCTGTCCATCCGTCAAATCATATCATCTCCTTAGCATCGTCCGTCCATCTGTCAAATCACATCGCCTCCTTAGCGTCGTCCATCCATCCGTCAAATCACATCACCTCCTTAGCGTCGCCGTCCATCCGTCAAATCACATCACCTTAGCGACATCCATCCATCCGTCAAATTACATCATCTTAGCGTCATCCGTCCATCCTTCAAATTACGTCATCTCCTTAGCGTCGTCCGTCCATCCGTCAAATCACATCACCTCCTTAGCGCCGTCCGTCCATCCGTCAAATTACATCACCTGCTTAGCGTCGTCCGTCCATCCATCAAATCACATCACCTTAACGTCGTCTGTCCATCCGTCAAATCACCTAACCTCCTTAGCATCCTCTGTTCATCCATCAAATCACATCGCCTCCTTACCATCGTCCATCCATCCGTCAAATCACATCACCTTATCGTCGTCCATCTATCCATCAAATCACATCACCTCCTTAGTGTCGTCCATCCATCCGTCAAATCACATCACCTCCTTAGCATCGTCCGTCCATCGATCAAATCACATGACCTTAGCGTCGTCCGTCCATCCGTCAAATCACATCACTACCTTAGCGTTGTCCATCCATCCATCAAATCACATCACCACCTTAGCGTCCTCCATCCATCCGTCAAATCACATCACCTTAGCGTCATCCATCCATCCGTCAAATCACATCACCTCCTTAGCGTTGTCCGTCCATCCGTCAAATCATATCACCTCCTTAGCGACATCCATCCATCTGTCAAATCACATCGCCTCCTTAGCGTCGTCCGTCTATCCGTCAAGTCACATCACCTCCTTAGCATTGTCTATCCATCCGTCAAATCACATCACCTTAGCATCGTCCATCCATCCGTCAAATCACATCACCTTAGCGTCGTCCGTCCATCCGTCAAATCACATCACCTTAGCATCGTCCATCCGTCCGTCAAATCACCTCGCCTTAGCGTCGTCCGTCCATCCGTCAAATCACATCACTTCCTTAGTGTCGCCCGCCCATCCATCAAATCACATCACCTCTGTAGCATCGTCCATCCCTCCGTCAAATCACATCACCTCTGTAGAATCGTCCGTCCATCCGTCAAATTACATCATCTTAGCATCGTCCGTCCATCCGTCAAATCACATCACCTACTTAGCGTCCTCCATCCATCCGTCGAATCACATCACCTCGTTAGCGACGTCCATCCATCCGTCAAATCACATCAGCTCCTTAGAGTTGTCTGTCCATCCGTCAAATCATATCATCTCCTTAGCATCGTCCATCCATCCGTCAAATCACATCACCTCCTTAGCGTCATCCGTCCATCCGTCAAATCACATCGCCTTCTTTGCTTCATCCGTCCATCTATCAAATCACATCACCTCCATAGCGTCATCCGTCCATCCGTCAAATCACATCAGCTCCTTAGAGTTGTCTGTCCATCCGTCAAATCATATCATCTCCTTAGCATCGTCCGTCCATCTGTCAAATCACATCGCCTTCTTTGCTTCATCCGTCCATCTATCAAATCACATCACCTCCATAGCGTCATCCGTCCGTCAAATCACATCACCTCCATAGCGTCATCCGTCCATCCGTCAAATCACATCGCCTTCTTTGCTTCATCCGTCCATCCATCAAATCTTATCGTCGTCCGTCCATCCGTCAAATCACATCACCTCCTTAGCGTCGTCCATCCATCCGTCAAATCACATCACCTCCTTAGCGTCATCCATCCATCCGTCAAATCACATCACCTCCTTAGCGTCGCCGTCCATCCGTCAAATCACATCACCTTAGCGACATCCATCCATCCGTCAAATCACATCACCTCCTTAGCGTCATCCGTCCATCCGTCAAATCACATCGCCTTCTTTGCTTCATCCGTCCATCCATCAAATCACATCACCTCCATAGCATCATCCGTCCATCCGTCAAATCACATCGCCTTCTTTGCTTCATCCATCCATCCATCAAATCACATCACCTTAGCGTCATCCGTCCATCCGTCAAATCACATCACCACCTTAGCGTCGTCCGTCCATCCGTCAAATCACATCACCACCTTAGCGTCGTCCGTCCATCCGTCAAATCACATCACCTCGTTAGCGACATCCATCCATCCGTCAAATCACATCAGCTCGTTAGAGTTGTCTGTCCATCCGTCAAATCATATCATCTCCTTAGCATCGTCCGTCCATCTGTCAAATCACATCGCCTCCTTAGCGTCGTCCATCCATCCGTCAAATCACATCACCTCCTTAGCGTCGCCGTCCATCCGTCAAATCACATCACCTTAGCGACATCCATCCATCCGTCAAATTACATCATCTTAGCGTCATCCGTCCATCCTTCAAATTACGTCATCTCCTTAGCGTCGTCCGTCCATCCGTCAAATCACATCACCTCCTTAGCGCCGTCCGTCCATCCGTCAAATTACATCACCTGCTTAGCGTCGTCCGTCCATCCATCAAATCACATCACCTTAACGTCGTCTGTCCATCCGTCAAATCACCTAGCCTCCTTAGCATCCTCTGTTCATCCATCAAATCACATCGCCTCCTTACCATCGTCCATCCATCCGTCAAATCACATCACCTTATCGTCGTCCATCTATCCGTCAAATCACATCACCTCCTTAGTGTCGTCCATCCATCCGTCAAATCACATCACCTCCTTAGCATCGTCCGTCCATCGATCAAATCACATGACCTTAGCGTCGTCCGTCCATCCGTCAAATCACATCACTACCTTAGCGTTGTCCATCCATCCATCAAATCACATCACCACCTTAGCGTCCTCCATCCATCCGTCAAATCACATCACCTTAGCGTCATCCATCCATCCGTCAAATCACATCACCTCCTTAGCGTTGTCCGTCCATCCGTCAAATCATATCACCTCCTTAGCGACATCCATCCATCTGTCAAATCACATCGCCTCCTTAGCGTCGTCCGTCTATCCGTCAAGTCACATCACCTCCTTAGCATTGTCTATCCATCCGTCAAATCACATCACCTTAGCATCGTCCATCCATCCGTCAAATCACATCACCTTAGCGTCGTCCGTCCATCCGTCAAATCACATCACCTTAGCATCGTCCATCCGTCCGTCAAATCACCTCGCCTTAGCGTCGTCCGTCCATCCGTCAAATCACATCACTTCCTTAGTGTCGCCCGCCCATCCATCAAATCACATCACCTCTGTAGCATCGTCCATCCCTCCGTCAAATCACATCACCTCTGTAGAATCGTCCGTCCATCCGTCAAATTACATCATCTTAGCATCGTCCGTCCATCCGTCAAATCACATCACCTACTTAGCGTCCTCCATCCATCCGTCGAATCACATCACCTCGTTAGCGACGTCCATCCATCCGTCAAATCACATCAGCTCCTTAGAGTTGTCTGTCCATCCGTCAAATCATATCATCTCCTTAGCATCGTCCATCCATCCGTCAAATCACATCACCTCCTTAGCGTCATCCGTCCATCCGTCAAATCACATCGCCTTCTTTGCTTCATCCGTCCATCTATCAAATCACATCACCTCCATAGCGTCATCCGTCCATCCGTCAAATCACATCAGCTCCTTAGAGTTGTCTGTCCATCCGTCAAATCATATCATCTCCTTAGCATCGTCCGTCCATCTGGCAAATCACATCGCCTTCTTTGCTTCATCCGTCCATCTATCAAATCACATCACCTCCATAGCGTCATCCGTCCGTCAAATCACATCACCTCCATAGCGTCATCCGTCCATCCGTCAAATCACATCGCCTTCTTTGCTTCATCCGTCCATCCATCAAATCTTATCGTCGTCCGTCCATCCGTCAAATCACATCACCTCCTTAGCGTCGTCCATCCATCCGTCAAATCACATCACCTCCTTAGCGTCATCCATCCATCCGTCAAATCACATCACCTCCTTAGCGTCGCCGTCCATCCGTCAAATCACATCACCTTAGCGACATCCATCCATCCGTCAAATCACATCACCTCCTTAGCGTCATCCGTCCATCCGTCAAATCACATCGCCTTCTTTGCTTCATCCGTCCATCCATCAAATCACATCACCTCCATAGCATCATCCGTCCATCCGTCAAATCACATCGCCTTCTTTGCTTCATCCGTCCATCCATCAAATCACATCACCTTAGCGTCATCCGTCCATCCGTCAAATCACATCACCACCTTAGCGTCGTCCGTCCATCCGTCAAATCACATCACCACCTTAGCGTCGTCCGTCCATCCGTCAAATCACATCACCTCGTTAGCGACATCCATCCATCCGTCAAATCACATCAGCTCGTTAGAGTTGTCTGTCCATCCGTCAAATCATATCATCTCCTTAGCATCGTCCGTCCATCTGTCAAATCACATCGCCTCCTTAGCGTCGTCCATCCATCCGTCAAATCACATCACCTCCTTAGCGTCGCCGTCCATCCGTCAAATCACATCACCTTAGCGACATCCATCCATCCGTCAAATTACATCATCTTAGCGTCATCCGTCCATCCTTCAAATTACGTCATCTCCTTGGCGTCGTCCGTCCATCCGTCAAATCACATCACCTCCTTAGCGCCGTCCGTCCATCCGTCAAATTACATCACCTGCTTAGCGTCGTCCGTCCATCCATCAAATCACATCACCTTAACGTCGTCTGTCCATCCGTCAAATCACCTAGCCTCCTTAGCATCCTCTGTTCATCCATCAAATCACATCGCCTCCTTACCATCGTCCATCCATCCGTCAAATCACATCACCTTATCGTCGTCCATCTATCCGTCAAATCACATCACCTCCTTAGTGTCGTCCATCCATCCGTCAAATCACATCACCTCCTTAGCATCGTCCGTCCATCGATCAAATCACATCACCTTAGCGTCGTCCGTCCATCCGTCAAATCACATCACTACCTTAGCGTTGTCCATCCATCCATCAAATCACATCACCACCTTAGCGTCCTCCATCCATCCGTCAAATCACATCACCTTAGCGTCATCCATCCATCCGTCAAATCACATCACCTCCTTAGCGTTGTCCGTCCATCCGTCAAATCATATCACCTCCTTAGCGACATCCATCCATCTGTCAAATCACATCGCCTCCTTAGCGTCGTCCGTCTATCCGTCAAGTCACATCACCTCCTTAGCATTGTCTATCCATCCGTCAAATCACATCACCTTAGCATCGTCCATCCATCCGTCAAATCACATCACCTTAGCGTCGTCCGTCCATCCGTCAAATCACATCACCTTAGCATCGTCCATCCGTCCGTCAAATCACCTCGCCTTAGCGTCGTCCGTCCATCCGTCAAATCACATCACTTCCTTAGTGTCGCCCGCCCATCCATCAAATCACATCACCTCTGTAGCATCGTCCATCCCTCCGTCAAATCACATCACCTCTGTAGAATCGTCCGTCCATCCGTCAAATTACATCATCTTATCATCGTCCGTCCATCCGTCAAATCACATCACCTACTTAGCGTCCTCCATCCATCCGTCGAATCACATCACCTCGTTAGCGACGTCCATCCATCCGTCAAATCACATCACCTCCTTAGCGTCGCCGTCCATCCGTCAAATCACATCACCTTAGCGACATCCATCCATCCGTCAAATCACATCACCTCCTTAGCGTCATCCGTCCATCCGTCAAATCACATCGCCTTCTTTGCTTCATCCGTCCATCCATCAAATCACATCACCTCCATAGCATCATCCGTCCATCCGTCAAATCACATCGCCTTCTTTGCTTCATCCGTCCATCCATCAAATCACATCACCTTAGCGTCATCCGTCCATCCGCCAAATCACATCACCACCTTAGCGTCGTCCGTCCATCCGTCAAATCACATCACCACCTTAGCGTCGTCCGTCCATCCGTCAAATCACATCACCTCGTTAGCGACGTCCATCCATCCGTCAAATCACATCAGCTCGTTAGAGTTGTCTGTCCATCCGTCAAATCATATCATCTCCTTAGCATCGTCCGTCCATCTGTCAAATCACATCGCCTCCTTAGCGTCGTCCATCCATCCGTCAAATCACATCACCTCCTTAGCGTCGCCGTCCATCCGTCAAATCACATCACCTTAGCGACATCCATCCATCCGTCAAATTACATCATCTTAGCGTCATCCGTCCATCCTTCAAATTACGTCATCTCCTTAGCGTCGTCCGTCCATCCGTCAAATCACATCACCTCCTTAGCGCCGTCCGTCCATCCGTCAAATTACATCACCTGCTTAGCGTCGTCCGTCCATCCATCAAATCACATCACCTTAACGTCGTCTGTCCATCCGTCAAATCACCTAGCCTCCTTAGCATCCTCTGTTCATCCATCAAATCACATCGCCTCCTTACCATCGTCCATCCATCCGTCAAATCACATCACCTTATCGTCGTCCATCTATCCGTCAAATCACATCACCTCCTTAGTGTCGTCCATCCATCCGTCAAATCACATCACCTCCTTAGCATCGTCCGTCCATCGATCAAATCACATCACCTTAGCGTCGTCCGTCCATCCGTCAAATCACATCACTACCTTAGCGTTGTCCATCCATCCATCAAATCACATCACCACCTTAGCGTCCTCCATCCATCCGTCAAATCACATCACCTTAGCGTCATCCATCCATCCGTCAAATCACATCACCTCCTTAGCGTTGTCCGTCCATCCGTCAAATCATATCACCTCCTTAGCGACATCCATCAATCTGTCAAATCACATCGCCTCCTTAGCGTCGTCCGTCTATCCGTCAAGTCACATCACCTCCTTAGCATTGTCTATCCATCCGTCAAATCACATCACCTTAGCATCGTCCATCCATCCGTCAAATCACATCACCTTAGCGTCGTCCGTCCATCCGTCAAATCACATCACCTTAGCATCGTCCATCCGTCCGTCAAATCACCTCGCCTTAGCGTCGTCCGTCCATCCGTCAAATCACATCACTTCCTTAGTGTCGCCCGCCCATCCATCAAATCACATCACCTCTGTAGCATCGTCCATCCCTCCGTCAAATCACATCACCTCTGTAGAATCGTCCGTCCATCCGTCAAATTACATCATCTTAGCATCGTCCGTCCATCCGTCAAATCACATCACCTACTTAGCGTCCTCCATCCATCCGTCGAATCACATCACCTCGTTAGCGACGTCCATCCATCCGTCAAATCACATCAGCTCCTTAGAGTTGTCTGTCCATCCGTCAAATCATATCATCTTAGCATCGTCCATCCATCCGTCAAATCACATCACCTCCTTAGCGTCATCCGTCCATCCGTCAAATCACATCGCCTTCTTTGCTTCATCCGTCCATCTATCAAATCACATCACCTCCATAGCGTCATCCGTCCATCCGTCAAATCACATCAGCTCCTTAGAGTTGTCTGTCCATCCGTCAAATCATATCATCTCCTTAGCATCGTCCGTCCATCTGTCAAATCACATCGCCTTCTTTGCTTCATCCGTCCATCTATCAAATCACATCACCTCCATAGCGTCATCCGTCCGTCAAATCACATCACCTCCATAGCGTCATCCGTCCATCCGTCAAATCACATCGCCTTCTTTGCTTCATCCGTCCATCCATCAAATCACATCACCTTATCGTCGTCCGTCCATCCGTCAAATCACATCACCACCTTAGCGTTGTCCATCCATCCATCAAATCACATCACCTTAGTGTCGTCCGTCCATCCGTCAAATCACATCACCACCTTTGCGTCGTCCATCCATCCGTCAAATCACAACACCTTAGCGTCATCCATCCATCCGTCAAATCACATCACCTCCTTAGCGTTGTCCGTCCATCCGTCAAATCACATCACCTTAACGTCGTCCGCCCATCCTCAAATCACATCACCGTAGCGTCGTCCGTCCTTCCGTCAAATTACATCATCTTAGCATCGTCCGTCCATCTGTCAAATTACATCACCTCCTTAGCATCGTCCGTCCATCCGTCAAATCTCATCACCTACTGAGCGTCCTCCATCTATCCGTCAAATCACATCGCGTCGTCCGTCCATCCATCAAATCACATCACTCGTCTGTCCATCCATCAAATCACATCACCTCCTTAGTGTCATCCGTCCATCGGTCAAATCACATCACCTGCTTAACTTCGTCCATCCATCCGTCAAATCACATCACCTCCTTAGCGTCATCCATCCATCGGTCAAATCACATCACCTGCTTAGCGTCGTCAGTCCATCCGTCAAATCGCATCATCTCCTTAGCGTCGTCCGTCCATCTGTCAAATCACATCGCGTCATCCGTCCATCCGTCAAATCACATCACTCGTCTGTCCATCCATCAAATCACATCACCTCCTTAGTGTCATCCGTCCATCGGTCAAATCACATCACCTGCTTAACTTTGTCCATCCATCCGTCAAATCACATCACCTCCTTAGCGTCATCCATCCATCGGTCAAATCACATCACCTGCTTAGCGTCGTCCGTCCATCCGTCAAATCGCATCATCTCCTTAGCGTCGTCCGTCCATCTGTCAAATCACATCGCCTGCTTAGCGTCGTCCATCCATCCGTCAAATCACATCAGCTCCTTAGTGTTGTCTGTCCATGCGTCAAATCATATCATTTCCTTAGCATCGTCCATCCATCCGTCAAATCACATCGCCTCCTTAGCGTCGTCCATCCATCCGTCAAATCACATCACCTTAGCGTCGCCGTCCATCCGTCAAATCACATCACCTTAGCGACATCCATCCATCCGTCAAATTACATCATCTTAGCGTCGTCCGTCCATCCTTCAAATTACATCATCTCCTTAGCGTCGTCCGTCCATCCGTCAAATCACATCGCCTCCTTAGCGTCGTCCATCCATCCGTCAAATCACATCACCTCCTTAGCGTCGCCGTCCATCCGTCAAATCACATCACCTTAGCGACGTCCATCCATCTGTCAAATCACATCAGCTCCTTGGAGTTGTCTGTCCGTCCGTCAAATCATATCATCTCCTTAGCGTCGTCCATCCATCCGTCAAATCACATCACCTCCTTAGCGTCATCCATCCATCCGTCAAATCACATCGCCTTCTTTGCTTCATCCGTCCATCCATCAAATCACATCACCTCCATAGCGTCATCCGTCCATCCGTCAAATCACATCGCCTTATTTGCTTCATCCGTCCATCCATCAAATCACATCACCTTAGCGTCATCCGTCCATCCGTCAAATCACATCACCACCTTAGCGTCGTCCATCCATCCGTCAAATCACATCACCACCTTAGCGTCGTCCGTCCATCCGTCAAATCACATCACCTCGTTAGCGACGTCCATCCATCCGTCAAATCACATGAGCTCCTTAGTGTTGTCTGTCCATGTGTCAAATCATATCTCCTTAGCATCGTCCATCCATCCGTCAAATCACATCGCCTCCTTAGCGTCGTCCATCCATCCGTCAAATCACATCACCTCCTTAGCGTCGCCATCCATCCGTCAAATCACATCACCGTAGCGACATCCATCCATCCGTCAAATTACATCATCTTAGCGTCGTCCGTCCATCCTTCAAATTACATCATCTCCTTAGCGTCGTCCGTCCATCCGTCAAATCACATCGCCTCCTTAGCGTCGTCCATCCATCCGTCAAATCACATCACCTTAGAGTCGCCGTCCATCCGTCAAATCACATGACCTTAGCGACGTCCATCCATCCGTCAAATCACATCAGCTCCTTAGAGTTGTCTGTCCATCCGTCAAATCATATCATCTCCTTAGCATCGTCCGTCCATCTGTCAAATCACATCGCCTTCTTTGCTTCATCCGTCCATCTATCAAATCACATCACCTCCATAGCGTCATCCGTCCGTCAAATCACATCACCTCCATAGCGTCATCCGTCCATCCGTCAAATCACATCACCACCTTAGCGTTGTCCATCCATCCATCAAATCACATCACCTTAGTGTCGTCCGTCCATCCGTCAAATCACATCACCACCTTTGCGTCGTCCATCCATCCGTCAAATCACAACACCTTAGCGTCATCCATCCATCCGTCAAATCACATCACCTCCTTAGCGTTGTCCGTCCATCCGTCAAATCACATCACCTTAACGTCGTCCGCCCATCCTCAAATCACATCACCGTAGCGTCGTCCGTCCTTCCGTCAAATTACATCATCTTAGCATCGTCCGTCCATCTGTCAAATTACATCACCTCCTTAGCATCGTCCGTCCATCCGTCAAATCTCATCACCTACTGAGCGTCCTCCATCTATCCGTCAAATCACATCGCGTCGTCCGTCCATCCATCAAATCACATCACTCGTCTGTCCATCCATCAAATCACATCACCTCCTTAGTGTCATCCGTCCATCGGTCAAATCACATCACCTGCTTAACTTCGTCCATCCATCCGTCAAATCACATCACCTCCTTAGCGTCATCCATCCATCGGTCAAATCACATCACCTGCTTAGCGTCGTCAGTCCATCCGTCAAATCGCATCATCTCCTTAGCGTCGTCCGTCCATCTGTCAAATCACATCGCGTCATCCGTCCATCCGTCAAATCACATCACTCGTCTGTCCATCCATCAAATCACATCACATCCTTAGTGTCATCCGTCCATCGGTCAAATCACATCACCTGCTTAACTTTGTCCATCCATCCATCAAATCACATCACCTCCTTAGCGTCATCCATCCATCGGTCAAATCACATCACCTGCTTAGCGTCGTCCGTCCATCCGTCAAATCGCATCATCTCCTTAGCGTCGTCCGTCCATCTGTCAAATCACATCGCCTGCTTAGCGTCGTCCATCCATCCGTCAAATCACATCAGCTCCTTAGTGTTGTCTGTCCATGCGTCAAATCATATCATTTCCTTAGCATCGTCCATCCATCCGTCAAATCACATCGCCTCCTTAGCGTCGTCCATCCATCCGTCAAATCACATCACCTTAGCGTCGCCGTCCATCCGTCAAATCACATCACCTTAGCGACATCCATCCATCCGTCAAATTACATCATCTTAGCGTCGTCCGTCCATCCTTCAAATTACATCATCTCCTTAGCGTCGTCCGTCCATCCGTCAAATCACATCGCCTCCTTAGCGTCGTCCATCCATCCGTCAAATCACATCACCTCCTTAGCGTCGCCGTCCATCCGTCAAATCACATCACCTTAGCGACGTCCATCCATCTGTCAAATCACATCAGCTCCTTGGAGTTGTCTGTCCGTCCGTCAAATCATATCATCTCCTTAGCGTCGTCCATCCATCCGTCAAATCACATCACCTCCTTAGCGTCATCCATCCATCCGTCAAATCACATCGCCTTCTTTGCTTCATCCGTCCATCCATCAAATCACATCACCTCCATAGCGTCATCCGTCCATCCGTCAAATCACATCGCCTTATTTGCTTCATCCGTCCATCCATCAAATCACATCACCTTAGCGTCATCCGTCCATCCGTCAAATCACATCACCACCTTAGCGTCGTCCATCCATCCGTCAAATCACATCACCACCTTAGCGTCGTCCGTCCATCCGTCAAATCACATCACCTCGTTAGCGACGTCCATCCATCTGTCAAATCACATGAGCTCCTTAGTGTTGTCTGTCCATGTGTCAAATCATATCTCCTTAGCATCGTCCATCCATCCGTCAAATCACATCGCCTCCTTAGCGTCGTCCATCCATCCGTCAAATCACATCACCTCCTTAGCGTCGCCATCCATCCGTCAAATCACATCACCGTAGCGACATCCATCCATCCGTCAAATTACATCATCTTAGCGTCGTCCGTCCATCCTTCAAATTACATCATCTCCTTAGCGTCGTCCGTCCATCCGTCAAATCACATCGCCTCCTTAGCGTCGTCCATCCATCCGTCAAATCACATCACCTTAGCGTCGCCGTCCATCCGTCAAATCACATGACCTTAGCGACGTCCATCCATCCGTCAAATCACATCAGCTCCTTAGAGTTGTCTGTCCATCCGTCAAATCATATCATCTCCTTAGCATCGTCCGTCCATCTGTCAAATCACATCGCCTTCTTTGCTTCATCCGTCCATCTATCAAATCACATCACCTCCATAGCGTCATCCGTCCGTCAAATCACATCACCTCCATAGCGTCATCCGTCCATCCGTCAAATCACATCGCCTTCTTTGCTTCATCCGTCCATCCATCAAATCACATCACCTTATCGTCGTCCGTCCATCCGTCAAATCACATCACCACCTTAGCGTTGTCCATCCATCCATCAAATCACATCACCTTAGTGTCGTCCGTCCATCCGTCAAATCACATCACCACCTTTGCGTCGTCCATCCATCCGTCAAATCACAACACCTTAGCGTCATCCATCCATCCGTCAAATCACATCACCTCCTTAGCGTTGTCCGTCCATCCGTCAAATCACATCACCTTAACGTCGTCCGCCCATCCTCAAATCACATCACCGTAGCGTCGTCCGTCCTTCCGTCAAATTACATCATCTTAGCATCGTCTGTCCATCTGTCAAATTACATCACCTCCTTAGCATCGTCCGTCCATCCGTCAAATCTCATCACCTACTGAGCGTCCTCCATCTATCCGTCAAATCACATCGCGTCGTCCGTCCATCCATCAAATCACATCACTCGTCTGTCCATCCATCAAATCACATCACCTCCTTAGTGTCATCCGTCCATCGGTCAAATCACATCACCTGCTTAACTTCGTCCATCCATCCGTCAAATCACATCACCTCCTTAGCGTCATCCATCCATCGGTCAAATCACATCACCTGCTTAGCGTCGTCAGTCCATCCGTCAAATCGCATCATCTCCTTAGCGTCGTCCGTCCATCTGTCAAATCACATCGCGTCATCCGTCCATCCGTCAAATCACATCACTCGTCTGTCCATCCATCAAATCACATCACATCCTTAGTGTCATCCGTCCATCGGTCAAATCACATCACCTGCTTAACTTTGTCCATCCATCCATCAAATCACATCACCTCCTTAGCGTCATCCATCCATCGGTCAAATCACATCACCTGCTTAGCGTCGTCCGTCCATCCGTCAAATCGCATCATCTCCTTAGCGTCGTCCGTCCATCTGTCAAATCACATCGCCTGCTTAGCGTCGTCCATCCATCCGTCAAATCACATCAGCTCCTTAGTGTTGTCTGTCCATGCGTCAAATCATATCATTTCCTTAGCATCGTCCATCCATCCGTCAAATCACATCGCCTCCTTAGCGTCGTCCATCCATCCGTCAAATCACATCACCTTAGCGTCGCCGTCCATCCGTCAAATCACATCACCTTAGCGACATCCATCCATCCGTCAAATTACATCATCTTAGCGTCGTCCGTCCATCCTTCAAATTACATCATCTCCTTAGCGTCGTCCGTCCATCCGTCAAATCACATCGCCTCCTTAGCGTCGTCCATCCATCCGTCAAATCACATCACCTCCTTAGCGTCGCCGTCCATCCGTCAAATCACATCACCTTAGCGACGTCCATCCATCTGTCAAATCACATCAGCTCCTTGGAGTTGTCTGTCCGTCCGTCAAATCATATCATCTCCTTAGCGTCGTCCATCCATCCGTCAAATCACATCACCTCCTTAGCGTCATCCATCCATCCGTCAAATCACATCGCCTTCTTTGCTTCATCCGTCCATCCATCAAATCACATCACCTCCATAGCGTCATCCGTCCATCCGTCAAATCACATCGCCTTATTTGCTTCATCCGTCCATCCATCAAATCACATCACCTTAGCGTCATCCGTCCATCCGTCAAATCACATCACCACCTTAGCGTCGTCCATCCATCCGTCAAATCACATCACCACCTTAGCGTCGTCCGTCCATCCGTCAAATCACATCACCTCGTTAGCGACGTCCATCCATCTGTCAAATCACATGAGCTCCTTAGTGTTGTCTGTCCATGTGTCAAATCATATCTCCTTAGCATCGTCCATCCATCCGTCAAATCACATCGCCTCCTTAGCGTCGTCCATCCATCCGTCAAATCACATCACCTCCTTAGCGTCGCCATCCATCCGTCAAATCACATCACCGTAGCGACATCCATCCATCCGTCAAATTACATCATCTTAGCGTCGTCCGTCCATCCTTCAAATTACATCATCTCCTTAGCGTCGTCCGTCCATCCGTCAAATCACATCGCCTCCTTAGCGTCGTCCATCCATCCGTCAAATCACATCACCTTAGCGTCGCCGTCCATCCGTCAAATCACATGACCTTAGCGACGTCCATCCATCCGTCAAATCACATCAGCTCCTTAGAGTTGTCTGTCCATCCGTCAAATCATATCATCTCCTTAGCATCGTCCGTCCATCTGTCAAATCACATCGCCTTCTTTGCTTCATCCGTCCATCTATCAAATCACATCACCTCCATAGCGTCATCCGTCCGTCAAATCACATCACCTCCATAGCGTCATCCGTCCATCCGTCAAATCACATCGCCTTCTTTGCTTCATCCGTCCATCCATCAAATCACATCACCTTATCGTCGTCCGTCCATCCGTCAAATCACATCACCACCTTAGCGTTGTCCATCCATCCATCAAATCACATCACCTTAGTGTCGTCCGTCCATCCGTCAAATCACATCACCACCTTTGCGTCGTCCATCCATCCGTCAAATCACAACACCTTAGCGTCATCCATCCATCCGTCAAATCACATCACCTCCTTAGCGTTGTCCGTCCATCCGTCAAATCACATCACCTTAACGTCGTCCGCCCATCCTCAAATCACATCACCGTAGCGTCGTCCGTCCTTCCGTCAAATTACATCATCTTAGCATCGTCTGTCCATCTGTCAAATTACATCACCTCCTTAGCATCGTCCGTCCATCCGTCAAATCTCATCACCTACTGAGCGTCCTCCATCTATCCGTCAAATCACATCGCGTCGTCCGTCCATCCATCAAATCACATCACTCGTCTGTCCATCCATCAAATCACATCACCTCCTTAGTGTCATCCGTCCATCGGTCAAATCACATCACCTGCTTAACTTCGTCCATCCATCCGTCAAATCACATCACCTCCTTAGCGTCATCCATCCATCGGTCAAATCACATCACCTGGTTAGCGTCGTCAGTCCATCCGTCAAATCGCATCATCTCCTTAGCGTCGTCCGTCCATCTGTCAAATCACATCGCGTCATCCGTCCATCCGTCAAATCACATCACTCGTCTGTCCATCCATCAAATCACATCACCTCCTTAGTGTCATCCGTCCATCGGTCAAATCACATCACCTGCTTAACTTTGTCCATCCATCCGTCAAATCACATCACCTCCTTAGCGTCATCCATCCATCGGTCAAATCACATCACCTGCTTAGCGTCGTCCGTCCATCCGTCAAATCGCATCATCTCCTTAGCGTCGTCCGTCCATCTGTCAAATCACATCGCCTGCTTAGCGTCGTCCATCCATCCGTCAAATCACATCAGCTCCTTAGTGTTGTCTGTCCATGCGTCAAATCATATCATTTCCTTAGCATCGTCCATCCATCCGTCAAATCACATCGCCTCCTTAGCGTCGTCCATCCATCCGTCAAATCACATCACCTTAGCGTCGCCGTCCATCCGTCAAATCACATCACCTTAGCGACATCCATCCATCCGTCAAATTACATCATCTTAGCGTCGTCCGTCCATCCTTCAAATTACATCATCTCCTTAGCGTCGTCCGTCCATCCGTCAAATCACATCGCCTCCTTAGCGTCGTCCATCCATCCGTCAAATCACATCACCTCCTTAGCGTCGCCGTCCATCCGTCAAATCACATCACCTTAGCGACGTCCATCCATCTGTCAAATCACATCAGCTCCTTGGAGTTGTCTGTCCGTCCGTCAAATCATATCATCTCCTTAGCGTCGTCCATCCATCCGTCAAATCACATCACCTCCTTAGCGTCATCCATCCATCCGTCAAATCACATCGCCTTCTTTGCTTCATCCGTCCATCCATCAAATCACATCACCTCCATAGCGTCATCCGTCCATCCGTCAAATCACATCGCCTTATTTGCTTCATCCGTCCATCCATCAAATCACATCACCTTAGCGTCATCCGTCCATCCGTCAAATCACATCACCACCTTAGCGTCGTCCATCCATCCGTCAAATCACATCACCACCTTAGCGTCGTCCGTCCATCCGTCAAATCACATCACCTCGTTAGCGACGTCCATCCATCCGTCAAATCACATGAGCTCCTTAGTGTTGTCTGTCCATGCGTCAAATCATATCTCCTTAGCATCGTCCATCCATCCGTCAAATCACATCGCCTCCTTAGCGTCGTCCATCCATCCGTCAAATCACATCACCTCCTTAGCGTCGCCATCCATCCGTCAAATCACATCACCGTAGCGACATCCATCCATCCGTCAAATTACATCATCTTAGCGTCGTCCGTCCATCCTTCAAATTACATCATCTCCTTAGCGTCGTCCGTCCATCCGTCAAATCACATCGCCTCCTTAGCGTCGTCCATCCATCCGTCAAATCACATCACCTTAGCGTCGCCGTCCATCCGTCAAATCACATGACCTTAGCGACGTCCATCCATCCGTCAAATCACATCAGCTCCTTGGAGTTGTCTGTCCGTCCGTCAAATCATATCATCTCCTTAGCGTCGTCCATCCATCCGTCAAATCACATCACCTCCTTAGCATCATCCGTCCATCCGTCAAATCACATCGCCTTCTTTGCTTCATCCGTCCATCCATCAAATCACATCACCTCCATAGCGTCATCCGTCCATCCGTCAAATCACATCGCCTTCTTTGCTTCATCCGTCCATCCATCAAATCACGTCACCTTAGCGTCATCCGTCCATCCGTCAAATCACATCACCACCTTAGCGTCGTCCATCCATCCGTCAAATCACATCACCACCTTAGCGTCGTCCGTTCATCCGTCAAATCACATCACCTCGTTAGCGACGTCCATCTATCCGTCAAATCACATCAGCTCCTTAGAGTTGTCTGTCCATCCGTCAAATCATATCATCTCCTTAGCATCATCCGTCCATCTGTCAAATCACATCACCTCCTTAGCGTTGTCTATCCATCCGTCAAATCACATCACCGTAGCATCGTCCATCCATCCGTCAAATCACATCACCTTAGCGTCGTCCGTCCATCCGTCAAATCACATCACCTTAGCATCGTCCATCCGTCCGTCAAATCACATCGCCTTAGCGTCGTCCGTCCATCCGTCAAATCCCATCACTTCCTTAGTGTCGCCCGCCCATCCATCAAATCACATCACCTCTGTAGCATCGTCCATCCCTCCGTCAAATCACATCACCTCTGTAGAATCGTCCGTCCATCCGTCAAATTACATCATCTTAGCATCGTCCGTCCATCCGTCAAATCACATCACCTACTTAGCGTCCTCCATCCATCCGTCGAATCACATCACCTCGTTAGCGACGTCCATCCATCCGTCAAATCACATCAGTTCCTTAGAGTTGTCTGTCCATCCGTCAAATCATATCATCTCCTTAGCGTCGTCCATCCATCCGTCAAATCACATCACCTCCTTAGCGTCATCCGTCCATCCGTCAAATCACATCGCCTTCTTTGCTTCATCCGTCCATTTATCAAATCACATCACCTCCATAGCGTCATCCGTCCATCCATCAAATCACATCAGCTCCTTAGAGTTGTCTGTCCATCCGTCAAATCATATCATCTCCTTAGCATCGTCCGTCCATCTGTCAAATCACATCGCCTTCTTTGCTTCATCTGTCCATCTATCAAATCACATCACCTCCATAGCGTCATCCGTCCGTCAAATCACATCACCTCCATAGCGTCATCCGTCCATCCGTCAAATCACATCGCCTTCTTTGCTTCATCCGTCCATCCATCAAATCACATCACCTTATCGTCGTCCGTCCATCCGTCAAATCACATCACCACCTTAGCGTTGTCCATCCATCCATCAAATCACATCACCTTAGTGTCGTCCGTCCATCCGTCAAATCACATCACCACCTTTGCGTCGTCCATCCATCCGTCAAATCACAACACCTTAGCGTCATCCATCCATCCGTCAAATCACATCACCTCCTTAGCGTTGTCCGTCCATCCGTCAAATCACATCACCTTAACGTCGTCCGCCCATCCTCAAATTACATCATCTTAGCATCGTCCGTCCATCTGTCAAATTACATCACCTCCTTAGCATCGTCCGTCCATCCGTCAAATCTCATCACCTACTGAGCGTCCTCCATCTATCCGTCAAATCACATCGCGTCGTCCGTCCATCCATCAAATCACATCACTCGTCTGTCCATCCATCAAATCACATCACCTCCTTAGTGTCATCCGTCCATCGGTCAAATCACATCACCTGCTTAACTTTGTCCATCCATCCGTCAAATCACATCACCTCCTTAGCGTCATCCATCCATCGGTCAAATCACATCACCTGCTTAGCGTCGTCCGTCCATCCGTCAAATCGCATCATCTCCTTAGCGTCGTCCGTCCATCTGTCAAATCACATCGCCTGCTTAGCGTCGTCCATCCATCCGTCAAATCACATCAGCTCCTTAGTGTTGTCTGTCCATGCGTCAAATCATATCATTTCCTTAGCATCGTCCATCCATCCGTCAAATCACATCGCCTCCTTAGCGTCGTCCATCCATCCGTCAAATCACATCACCTTAGCGTCGCCGTCCATCCGTCAAATCACATCACCTTAGCGACATCCATCCATCCGTCAAATTACATCATCTTAGCGTCGTCCGTCCATCCTTCAAATTACATCATCTCCTTAGCGTCGTCCGTCCATCCGTCAAATCACATCGCCTCCTTAGCGTCGTCCATCCATCCGTCAAATCACATCACCTCCTTAGCGTCGCCGTCCATCCGTCAAATCACATCACCTTAGCGACGTCCATCCATCTGTCAAATCACATCAGCTCCTTGGAGTTGTCTGTCCGTCCGTCAAATCATATCATCTCCTTAGCGTCGTCCATCCATCCGTCAAATCACATCACCTCCTTAGCGTCATCCATCCATCCGTCAAATCACATCGCCTTCTTTGCTTCATCCGTCCATCCATCAAATCACATCACCTCCATAGCGTCATCCGTCCATCCGTCAAATCACATCGCCTTATTTGCTTCATCCGTCCATCCATCAAATCACATCACCTTAGCGTCATCCGTCCATCCGTCAAATCACATCACCACCTTAGCGTCGTCCATCCATCCGTCAAATCACATCACCACCTTAGCGTCGTCCGTCCATCCGTCAAATCACATCACCTCGTTAGCGACGTCCATCCATCCGTCAAATCACATGAGCTCCTTAGTGTTGTCTGTCCATGTGTCAAATCATATCTCCTTAGCATCGTCCATCCATCCGTCAAATCACATCGCCTCCTTAGCGTCGTCCATCCATCCGTCAAATCACATCACCTCCTTAGCGTCGCCATCCATCCGTCAAATCACATCACCGTAGCGACATCCATCCATCCGTCAAATTACATCATCTTAGCGTCGTCCGTCCATCCTTCAAATTACATCATCTCCTTAGCGTCGTCCGTCCATCCGTCAAATCACATCGCCTCCTTAGCGTCGTCCATCCATCCGTCAAATCACATCACCTTAGCGTCGCCGTCCATCCGTCAAATCACATGACCTTAGCGACGTCCATCCATCCGTCAAATCACATCAGCTCCTTAGAGTTGTCTGTCCATCCGTCAAATCATATCATCTCCTTAGCATCGTCCGTCCATCTGTCAAATCACATCGCCTTCTTTGCTTCATCCGTCCATCTATCAAATCACATCACCTCCATAGCGTCATCCGTCCGTCAAATCACATCACCTCCATAGCGTCATCCGTCCATCCGTCAAATCACATCACCACCTTAGCGTTGTCCATCCATCCATCAAATCACATCACCTTAGTGTCGTCCGTCCATCCGTCAAATCACATCACCACCTTTGCGTCGTCCATCCATCCGTCAAATCACAACACCTTAGCGTCATCCATCCATCCGTCAAATCACATCACCTCCTTAGCGTTGTCCGTCCATCCGTCAAATCACATCACCTTAACGTCGTCCGCCCATCCTCAAATCACATCACCGTAGCGTCGTCCGTCCTTCCGTCAAATTACATCATCTTAGCATCGTCCGTCCATCTGTCAAATTACATCACCTCCTTAGCATCGTCCGTCCATCCGTCAAATCTCATCACCTACTGAGCGTCCTCCATCTATCCGTCAAATCACATCGCGTCGTCCGTCCATCCATCAAATCACATCACTCGTCTGTCCATCCATCAAATCACATCACCTCCTTAGTGTCATCCGTCCATCGGTCAAATCACATCACCTGCTTAACTTCGTCCATCCATCCGTCAAATCACATCACCTCCTTAGCGTCATCCATCCATCGGTCAAATCACATCACCTGCTTAGCGTCGTCAGTCCATCCGTCAAATCGCATCATCTCCTTAGCGTCGTCCGTCCATCTGTCAAATCACATCGCGTCATCCGTCCATCCGTCAAATCACATCACTCGTCTGTCCATCCATCAAATCACATCACATCCTTAGTGTCATCCGTCCATCGGTCAAATCACATCACCTGCTTAACTTTGTCCATCCATCCATCAAATCACATCACCTCCTTAGCGTCATCCATCCATCGGTCAAATCACATCACCTGCTTAGCGTCGTCCGTCCATCCGTCAAATCGCATCATCTCCTTAGCGTCGTCCGTCCATCTGTCAAATCACATCGCCTGCTTAGCGTCGTCCATCCATCCGTCAAATCACATCAGCTCCTTAGTGTTGTCTGTCCATGCGTCAAATCATATCATTTCCTTAGCATCGTCCATCCATCCGTCAAATCACATCGCCTCCTTAGCGTCGTCCATCCATCCGTCAAATCACATCACCTTAGCGTCGCCGTCCATCCGTCAAATCACATCACCTTAGCGACATCCATCCATCCGTCAAATTACATCATCTTAGCGTCGTCCGTCCATCCTTCAAATTACATCATCTCCTTAGCGTCGTCCGTCCATCCGTCAAATCACATCGCCTCCTTAGCGTCGTCCATCCATCCGTCAAATCACATCACCTCCTTAGCGTCGCCGTCCATCCGTCAAATCACATCACCTTAGCGACGTCCATCCATCTGTCAAATCACATCAGCTCCTTGGAGTTGTCTGTCCGTCCGTCAAATCATATCATCTCCTTAGCGTCGTCCATCCATCCGTCAAATCACATCACCTCCTTAGCGTCATCCATCCATCCGTCAAATCACATCGCCTTCTTTGCTTCATCCGTCCATCCATCAAATCACATCACCTCCATAGCGTCATCCGTCCATCCGTCAAATCACATCGCCTTATTTGCTTCATCCGTCCATCCATCAAATCACATCACCTTAGCGTCATCCGTCCATCCGTCAAATCACATCACCACCTTAGCGTCGTCCATCCATCCGTCAAATCACATCACCACCTTAGCGTCGTCCGTCCATCCGTCAAATCACATCACCTCGTTAGCGACGTCCATCCATCTGTCAAATCACATGAGCTCCTTAGTGTTGTCTGTCCATGTGTCAAATCATATCTCCTTAGCATCGTCCATCCATCCGTCAAATCACATCGCCTCCTTAGCGTCGTCCATCCATCCGTCAAATCACATCACCTCCTTAGCGTCGCCATCCATCCGTCAAATCACATCACCGTAGCGACATCCATCCATCCGTCAAATTACATCATCTTAGCGTCGTCCGTCCATCCTTCAAATTACATCATCTCCTTAGCGTCGTCCGTCCATCCGTCAAATCACATCGCCTCCTTAGCGTCGTCCATCCATCCGTCAAATCACATCACCTTAGCGTCGCCGTCCATCCGTCAAATCACATGACCTTAGCGACGTCCATCCATCCGTCAAATCACATCAGCTCCTTAGAGTTGTCTGTCCATCCGTCAAATCATATCATCTCCTTAGCATCGTCCGTCCATCTGTCAAATCACATCGCCTTCTTTGCTTCATCCGTCCATCTATCAAATCACATCACCTCCATAGCGTCATCCGTCCGTCAAATCACATCACCTCCATAGCGTCATCCGTCCATCCGTCAAATCACATCGCCTTCTTTGCTTCATCCGTCCATCCATCAAATCACATCACCTTATCGTCGTCCGTCCATCCGTCAAATCACATCACCACCTTAGCGTTGTCCATCCATCCATCAAATCACATCACCTTAGTGTCGTCCGTCCATCCGTCAAATCACATCACCACCTTTGCGTCGTCCATCCATCCGTCAAATCACAACACCTTAGCGTCATCCATCCATCCGTCAAATCACATCACCTCCTTAGCGTTGTCCGTCCATCCGTCAAATCACATCACCTTAACGTCGTCCGCCCATCCTCAAATCACATCACCGTAGCGTCGTCCGTCCTTCCGTCAAATTACATCATCTTAGCATCGTCTGTCCATCTGTCAAATTACATCACCTCCTTAGCATCGTCCGTCCATCCGTCAAATCTCATCACCTACTGAGCGTCCTCCATCTATCCGTCAAATCACATCGCGTCGTCCGTCCATCCATCAAATCACATCACTCGTCTGTCCATCCATCAAATCACATCACCTCCTTAGTGTCATCCGTCCATCGGTCAAATCACATCACCTGCTTAACTTCGTCCATCCATCCGTCAAATCACATCACCTCCTTAGCGTCATCCATCCATCGGTCAAATCACATCACCTGGTTAGCGTCGTCAGTCCATCCGTCAAATCGCATCATCTCCTTAGCGTCGTCCGTCCATCTGTCAAATCACATCGCGTCATCCGTCCATCCGTCAAATCACATCACTCGTCTGTCCATCCATCAAATCACATCACCTCCTTAGTGTCATCCGTCCATCGGTCAAATCACATCACCTGCTTAACTTTGTCCATCCATCCGTCAAATCACATCACCTCCTTAGCGTCATCCATCCATCGGTCAAATCACATCACCTGCTTAGCGTCGTCCGTCCATCCGTCAAATCGCATCATCTCCTTAGCGTCGTCCGTCCATCTGTCAAATCACATCGCCTGCTTAGCGTCGTCCATCCATCCGTCAAATCACATCAGCTCCTTAGTGTTGTCTGTCCATGCGTCAAATCATATCATTTCCTTAGCATCGTCCATCCATCCGTCAAATCACATCGCCTCCTTAGCGTCGTCCATCCATCCGTCAAATCACATCACCTTAGCGTCGCCGTCCATCCGTCAAATCACATCACCTTAGCGACATCCATCCATCCGTCAAATTACATCATCTTAGCGTCGTCCGTCCATCCTTCAAATTACATCATCTCCTTAGCGTCGTCCGTCCATCCGTCAAATCACATCGCCTCCTTAGCGTCGTCCATCCATCCGTCAAATCACATCACCTCCTTAGCGTCGCCGTCCATCCGTCAAATCACATCACCTTAGCGACGTCCATCCATCTGTCAAATCACATCAGCTCCTTGGAGTTGTCTGTCCGTCCGTCAAATCATATCATCTCCTTAGCGTCGTCCATCCATCCGTCAAATCACATCACCTCCTTAGCGTCATCCATCCATCCGTCAAATCACATCGCCTTCTTTGCTTCATCCGTCCATCCATCAAATCACATCACCTCCATAGCGTCATCCGTCCATCCGTCAAATCACATCGCCTTATTTGCTTCATCCGTCCATCCATCAAATCACATCACCTTAGCGTCATCCGTCCATCCGTCAAATCACATCACCACCTTAGCGTCGTCCATCCATCCGTCAAATCACATCACCACCTTAGCGTCGTCCGTCCATCCGTCAAATCACATCACCTCGTTAGCGACGTCCATCCATCCGTCAAATCACATGAGCTCCTTAGTGTTGTCTGTCCATGCGTCAAATCATATCTCCTTAGCATCGTCCATCCATCCGTCAAATCACATCGCCTCCTTAGCGTCGTCCATCCATCCGTCAAATCACATCACCTCCTTAGCGTCGCCATCCATCCGTCAAATCACATCACCGTAGCGACATCCATCCATCCGTCAAATTACATCATCTTAGCGTCGTCCGTCCATCCTTCAAATTACATCATCTCCTTAGCGTCGTCCGTCCATCCGTCAAATCACATCGCCTCCTTAGCGTCGTCCATCCATCCGTCAAATCACATCACCTTAGCGTCGCCGTCCATCCGTCAAATCACATGACCTTAGCGACGTCCATCCATCCGTCAAATCACATCAGCTCCTTGGAGTTGTCTGTCCGTCCGTCAAATCATATCATCTCCTTAGCGTCGTCCATCCATCCGTCAAATCACATCACCTCCTTAGCATCATCCGTCCATCCGTCAAATCACATCGCCTTCTTTGCTTCATCCGTCCATCCATCAAATCACATCACCTCCATAGCGTCATCCGTCCATCCGTCAAATCACATCGCCTTCTTTGCTTCATCCGTCCATCCATCAAATCACGTCACCTTAGCGTCATCCGTCCATCCGTCAAATCACATCACCACCTTAGCGTCGTCCATCCATCCGTCAAATCACATCACCACCTTAGCGTCGTCCGTTCATCCGTCAAATCACATCACCTCGTTAGCGACGTCCATCTATCCGTCAAATCACATCAGCTCCTTAGAGTTGTCTGTCCATCCGTCAAATCATATCATCTCCTTAGCATCATCCGTCCATCTGTCAAATCACATCACCTCCTTAGCGTTGTCTATCCATCCGTCAAATCACATCACCGTAGCATCGTCCATCCATCCGTCAAATCACATCACCTTAGCGTCGTCCGTCCATCCGTCAAATCACATCACCTTAGCATCGTCCATCCGTCCGTCAAATCACATCGCCTTAGCGTCGTCCGTCCATCCGTCAAATCCCATCACTTCCTTAGTGTCGCCCGCCCATCCATCAAATCACATCACCTCTGTAGCATCGTCCATCCCTCCGTCAAATCACATCACCTCTGTAGAATCGTCCGTCCATCCGTCAAATTACATCATCTTAGCATCGTCCGTCCATCCGTCAAATCACATCACCTACTTAGCGTCCTCCATCCATCCGTCGAATCACATCACCTCGTTAGCGACGTCCATCCATCCGTCAAATCACATCAGTTCCTTAGAGTTGTCTGTCCATCCGTCAAATCATATCATCTCCTTAGCGTCGTCCATCCATCCGTCAAATCACATCACCTCCTTAGCGTCATCCGTCCATCCGTCAAATCACATCGCCTTCTTTGCTTCATCCGTCCATTTATCAAATCACATCACCTCCATAGCGTCATCCGTCCATCCATCAAATCACATCAGCTCCTTAGAGTTGTCTGTCCATCCGTCAAATCATATCATCTCCTTAGCATCGTCCGTCCATCTGTCAAATCACATCGCCTTCTTTGCTTCATCTGTCCATCTATCAAATCACATCACCTCCATAGCGTCATCCGTCCGTCAAATCACATCACCTCCATAGCGTCATCCGTCCATCCGTCAAATCACATCGCCTTCTTTGCTTCATCCGTCCATCCATCAAATCACATCACCTTATCGTCGTCCGTCCATCCGTCAAATCACATCACCACCTTAGCGTTGTCCATCCATCCATCAAATCACATCACCTTAGTGTCGTCCGTCCATCCGTCAAATCACATCACCACCTTTGCGTCGTCCATCCATCCGTCAAATCACAACACCTTAGCGTCATCCATCCATCCGTCAAATCACATCACCTCCTTAGCGTTGTCCGTCCATCCGTCAAATCACATCACCTTAACGTCGTCCGCCCATCCTCAAATCACATCACCGTAGCGTCGTCCGTCCTTCCGTCAAATTACATCATCTTAGCATCGTCCGTCCATCTGTCAAATTACATCACCTCCTTAGCATCGTCCGTCCATCCGTCAAATCTCATCACCTACTGAGCGTCCTCCATCTATCCGTCAAATCACATCGCGTCGTCCGTCCATCCATCAAATCACATCACTCGTCTGTCCATCCATCAAATCACATCACCTCCTTAGTGTCATCCGTCCATCGGTCAAATCACATCACCTGCTTAACTTCGTCCATCCATCCGTCAAATCACATCACCTCCTTAGCGTCATCCATCCATCGGTCAAATCACATCACCTGCTTAGCGTCGTCAGTCCATCCGTCAAATCGCATCATCTCCTTAGCGTCGTCCGTCCATCTGTCAAATCACATCGCGTCATCCGTCCATCCATCAAATCACATCACTCGTCTGTCCATCCATCAAATCACATCACCTCCTTAGTGTCATCCGTCCATCGGTCAAATCACATCACCTGCTTAACTTTGTCCATCCATCCGTCAAATCACATCACCTCCTTAGCGTCATCCATCCATCGGTCAAATCACATCACCTGCTTAGCGTCGTCCGTCCATCCGTCAAATCGCATCATCTCCTTAGCGTCGTCCGTCCATCTGTCAAATCACATCGCCTGCTTAGCGTCGTCCATCCATCCGTCAAATCACATCAGCTCCTTAGTGTTGTCTGTCCATGCGTCAAATCATATCATTTCCTTAGCATCGTCCATCCATCCGTCAAATCACATCGCCTCCTTAGCGTCGTCCATCCATCCATCAAATCACATCACCTTAGCGTCGCCGTCCATCCGTCAAATCACATCACCTTAGCGACATCCATCCATCCGTCAAATTACATCATCTTAGCGTCGTCCGTCCATCCTTCAAATTACATCATCTCCTTAGCGTCGTCCGTCCATCCGTCAAATCACATCGCCTCCTTAGCGTCGTCCATCCATCCGTCAAATCACATCACCTCCTTAGCGTCGCCGTCCATCCGTCAAATCACATCACCTTAGCGACGTCCATCCATCTGTCAAATCACATCAGCTCCTTGGAGTTGTCTGTCCGTCCGTCAAATCATATCATCTCCTTAGCGTCGTCCATCCATCCGTCAAATCACATCACCTCCTTAGCGTCATCCATCCATCCGTCAAATCACATCGCCTTCTTTGCTTCATCCGTCCATCCATCAAATCACATCACCTCCATAGCGTCATCCGTCCATCCGTCAAATCACATCGCCTTATTTGCTTCATCCGTCCATCCATCAAATCACATCACCTTCGCGTCATCCGTCCATCCGTCAAATCACATCACCACCTTAGCGTCGTCCATCCATCCGTCAAATCACATCACCACCTTAGCGTCGTCCGTCCATCCGTCAAATCACATCACCTCGTTAGCGACGTCCAACCATCCGTCAAATCACATGAGCTCCTTAGTGTTGTCTGTCCATGCGTCAAATCATATCTCCTTAGCATCGTCCATCCATCCGTCAAATCACATCGCCTCCTTAGCGTCGTCCATCCATCCGTCAAATCACATCACCTCCTTAGCGTCGCCATCCATCCGTCAAATCACATCACCGTAGCGACATCCATCCATCCGTCAAATTACATCATCTTAGCGTCGTCCGTCCATCCTTCAAATTACATCATCTCCTTAGCGTCGTCCGTCCATCCGTCAAATCACATCGCCTCCTTAGCGTCGTCCATCCATCCGTCAAATCACATCACCTTAGCGTCGCCGTCCATCCGTCAAATCACATGACCTTAGCGACGTCCATCCATCCGTCAAATCACATCAGCTCCTAGGAGTTGTCTGTCCGTCCGTCAAATCATATCATCTCCTTAGCGTCGTCCATCCATCCGTCAAATCACATCACCACCTTAGCGTCGTCCATCCATCCGTCAAATCACATCACCACCTTAGCGTCGTCCGTTCATCCGTCAAATCACATCACCTCGTTAGCGACGTCCATCTATCCGTCAAATCACATCAGCTCCTTAGAGTTGTCTGTCCATCCGTCAAATCATATCATCTCCTTAGCATCATCCGTCCATCTGTCAAATCACATCACCTCCTTAGCGTTGTCTATCCATCCGTCAAATCACATCACCGTAGCATCGTCCATCCATCCGTCAAATCACATCACCTTAGCGTCGTCCGTCCATCCGTCAAATCACATCACCTTAGCATCGTCCATCCGTCCGTCAAATCACATCGCCTTAGCGTCGTCCGTCCATCCGTCAAATCACATCACTTCCTTAGTGTCGCCCGCCCATCCATCAAATCACATCACCTCTGTAGCATCGTCCATCCCTCCGTCAAATCACATCACCTCTGTAGAATCGTCCGTCCATCCGTCAAATTACATCATCTTAGCATCGTCCGTCCATCCGTCAAATCACATCACCTACTTAGCGTCCTCCATCCATCCGTCGAATCACATCACCTCGTTAGCGACGTCCATCCATCCGTCAAATCACATCAGTTCCTTAGAGTTGTCTGTCCATCCGTCAAATCATATCATCTCCTTAGCGTCGTCCATCCATCCGTCAAATCACATCACCTCCTTAGCGTCATCCGTCCATCCGTCAAATCACATCGCCTTCTTTGCTTCATCCGTCCATTTATCAAATCACATCACCTCCATAGCGTCATCCGTCCATCCATCAAATCACATCAGCTCCTTAGAGTTGTCTGTCCATCCGTCAAATCATATCATCTCCTTAGCATCGTCCGTCCATCTGTCAAATCACATCGCCTTCTTTGCTTCATCTGTCCATCTATCAAATCACATCACCTCCATAGCGTCATCCGTCCGTCAAATCACATCACCTCCATAGCGTCATCCGTCCATCCGTCAAATCACATCGCCTTCTTTGCTTCATCCGTCCATCCATCAAATCACATCACCTTATCGTCGTCCGTCCATCCGTCAAATCACATCACCACCTTAGCGTTGTCCATCCATCCATCAAATCACATCACCTTAGTGTCGTCCGTCCATCCGTCAAATCACATCACCACCTTTGCGTCGTCCATCCATCCGTCAAATCACAACACCTTAGCGTCATCCATCCATCCGTCAAATCACATCACCTCCTTAGCGTTGTCCGTCCATCCGTCAAATCACATCACCTTAACGTCGTCCGCCCATCCTCAAATCACATCACCGTAGCGTCGTCCGTCCTTCCGTCAAATTACATCATCTTAGCATCGTCCGTCCATCTGTCAAATTACATCACCTCCTTAGCATCGTCCGTCCATCCGTCAAATCTCATCACCTACTGAGCGTCCTCCATCTATCCGTCAAATCACATCGCGTCGTCCGTCCATCCATCAAATCACATCACTCGTCTGTCCATCCATCAAATCACATCACCTCCTTAGTGTCATCCGTCCATCGGTCAAATCACATCACCTGCTTAACTTCGTCCATCCATCCGTCAAATCACATCACCTCCTTAGCGTCATCCATCCATCGGTCAAATCACATCACCTGCTTAGCGTCGTCAGTCCATCCGTCAAATCGCATCATCTCCTTAGCGTCGTCCGTCCATCTGTCAAATCACATCGCGTCATCCATCCATCCGTCAAATCACATCACTCGTCTGTCCATCCATCAAATCACATCACCTCCTTAGTGTCATCCGTCCATCGGTCAAATCACATCACCTGCTTAACTTTGTCCATCCATCCGTCAAATCACATCACCTCCTTAGCGTCATCCATCCATCGGTCAAATCACATCACCTGCTTAGCGTCGTCCGTCCATCCGTCAAATCGCATCATCTCCTTAGCGTCGTCCGTCCATCTGTCAAATCACATCGCCTGCTTAGCGTCGTCCATCCATCCGTCAAATCACATCAGCTCCTTAGTGTTGTCTGTCCATGCGTCAAATCATATCATTTCCTTAGCATCGTCCATCCATCCGTCAAATCACATCGCCTCCTTAGCGTCGTCCATCCATCCGTCAAATCACATCACCTTAGCGTCGCCGTCCATCCGTCAAATCACATCACCTTAGCGACATCCATCCATCCGTCAAATTACATCATCTTAGCGTCGTCCGTCCATCCTTCAAATTACATCATCTCCTTAGCGTCGTCCGTCCATCCGTCAAATCACATCGCCTCCTTAGCGTCGTCCATCCATCCGTCAAATCACATCACCTCCTTAGCGTCGCCGTCCATCCGTCAAATCACATCACCTTAGCGACGTCCATCCATCTGTCAAATCACATCAGCTCCTTGGAGTTGTCTGTCCGTCCGTCAAATCATATCATCTCCTTAGCGTCATCCATCCATCCGTCAAATCACATCACCTCCTTAGCGTCATCCATCCATCCGTCAAATCACATCGCCTTCTTTGCTTCATCCGTCCATCCATCAAATCACATCACCTCCATAGCGTCATCCGTCCATCCGTCAAATCACATCGCCTTATTTGCTTCATCCGTCCATCCATCAAATCACATCACCTTAGCGTCATCCGTCCATCCATCAAATCACATCACCACCTTAGCGTCGTCCATCCATCCGTCAAATCACATCACCACCTTAGCGTCGTCCGTCCATCCGTCAAATCACATCACCTCGTTAGCGACGTCCATCCATCCGTCAAATCACATGAGCTCCTTAGTGTTGTCTGTCCATGCGTCAAATCATATCTCCTTAGCATCGTCCATCCATCCGTCAAATCACATCGCCTCCTTAGCGTCGTCCATCCATCCGTCAAATCACATCACCTCCTTAGCGTCGCCATCCATCCGTCAAATCACATCACCGTAGCGACATCCATCCATCCGTCAAATTACATCATCTTAGCGTCGTCCGTCCATCCTTCAAATTACATCATCTCCTTAGCGTCGTCCGTCCATCCGTCAAATCACATCGCCTCCTTAGCGTCGTCCATCCATCCGTCAAATCACATCACCTTAGCGTCGCCGTCCATCCGTCAAATCACATGACCTTAGCGACGTCCATCCATCCGTCAAATCACATCAGCTCCTTGGAGTTGTCTGTCCGTCCGTCAAATCATATCATCTCCTTAGTGTCGTCCATCCATCCGTCAAATCACATCACCTCCTTAGCATCATCCGTCCATCCGTCAAATCACATCGCCTTCTTTGCTTCATCCGTCCATCCATCAAATCACATCACCTCCATAGCGTCATCCGTCCATCCGTCAAATCACATCGCCTTCTTTGCTTCATCCGTCCATCCATCAAATCACGTCACCTTAGCGTCATCCGTCCATCCGTCAAATCACATCACCACCTTAGCGTCGTCCATCCATCCGTCAAATCACATCACCACCTTAGCGTCGTCCGTTCATCCGTCAAATCACATCACCTCGTTAGCGACGTCCATCTATCCGTCAAATCACATCAGCTCCTTAGAGTTGTCTGTCCATCCGTCAAATCATATCATCTCCTTAGCATCATCCGTCCATCTGTCAAATCACATCGCCTCCTTAGCGTCGCCGTCCATCCGTCAAATCACATCACCGTAGCGACATCCATCCATCCGTCAAATTACATCATCTTAGCGTCGTCCGTCCATCCTTCAAATTACGTCATCTCCTTAGCGTCGTCCGTCCATCCGTCAAATCACATCACCTCCTTAGCGCCGTCCGTCCATCCGTCAAATTACATCACCTGCTTAGCGTCGTCCGTCCATCCATCAAATCACATCACCTTAACGTCGTCTGTCCATCCGTCAAATCACCTCGCCTCCTTAGCATCCTCCGTTCATCCATCAAATCACATCGCCTCCTTGCCATCGTCCATCCATCCGTCAAATCACATCACCTTATCGCCGTCCATCTATCCGTCAAATCACATCACCTCCTTAGTGTCGTCCATCCATCCGTCAAATCACATCACCTCCTTAGCATCGTCCGTCCATCCATCAAATCACATCACCTTAGCGTCGTCCGTCCATCCGTCAAATCACATCACTACCTTAGCGTTGTCCATCCATCCATCAAATCACATCACCACCTTATCGTCGTCCATCCATCCGTCAAAGCACATCACCTTAGCGTCATCCATCCATCCGTCAAATCACATCACCTCCTTAGCGTTGTCCGTCCATCCGTCAAATCATATCACCTCCTTAGCGACATCCATCCATCTGTCAAATCACATCGCCTCCTTAGCGTCGTCCGTCTATCCGTCAAGTCACATCACCTCCTTAGCGTTGTCTATCCATCCGTCAAATCACATCACCTTAGCATCGTCCATCCATCCGTCAAATCACATCACCTTAGCGTCGTCCGTCCATCCGTCAAATCACATCACCTTAGCGTCGTCCATCCGTCCATCAAATCACATCGCCTTAGCGTCGTCCGTCCATCCATGAAATCACATCACTTCCTTAGTGTCGCCCGCCCATCCATCAAATCACATCACCTCTGTAGCATCATCGGTCCCTCCGTCAAATCACATCACCTACTGAGCGTAGAATCGTCCGTCCATCCGTCAAATTACATCATCTTAGCATCGTCCGTCCATCCGTCAAATCACATCACCTCGTTAGCGACGTCCATCCATCCGTCAAATCACATCAGCTCCTTAGCGTCATCCGTCCATCCGTCAAATCACATCGCCTTCTTTGCTTCATCCGTCCATCTATCAAATCACATCACCTCCATAGCGTCATCCGTCCATCCGTCAAATCACATCGCCTTCTTTGCTTCATCCGTCCATCCATCAAATCACATCACCT
>JAVVLW010001803.1:0-13000 GCA_034401795.1 Chaetoderma sp. LZ-2023a
TTTTGTCTCTGGTACTTATCCAGGCACCACCTATATGGCAGCGGGTTATGTCTCTGGTACTTATCCAGGCACCACCTATATGGCTGCGGGTTTTGTCTCTGGTACTTATCCAGGCACCACCTATATGGATGCGGGGTATGGCTCTGGTACTTATCCAGGCACCAGCTATATGGCTGCGGGTTGTGTCTCTGGTGCTTATCCAGGCACCACCTATATGGCTGTGGGTTTTGTCTCTGGTACTTATCCAGGCACCACCTATATGGCTGCGGGTTGTGTCTCTGGTACTTATCCAGGCACCACCTATATGGCTGCGGGTTATGTCTCTGGTACTTATCCAGGCACCACCTATATGGCTGCGGGTTTTGTCTCTGGTACTTATCCAGTCTACCTATATGGCTGCGGGTTTTGTCTCTGGTGCTTATCCAGGCACCACCTATATGGCTGCGGGTTATGTCTCTGGTACTTATCCAGGCCCCACCTATATGGCTGCGGGTTATGTCTCTGGTACTTATCCAGGCACCACCTATATGGCTGCGGGTTATGTCTCTGGTACTTATCCAGGCACCACATATATGGCTGCGGGTTTTGTCTCTGGTACTTATCCAGGCACCAACTATATGGCTGCGGGTTTTGTATCTGGTACTTATCCAGGCACCACCTATATGGCTGCGGGTTATGTCTCTGGTACTTATCCTGGCACCACCTATATGGCTGCAGGTTATGTCTCTGGTACTTATCCAGGCACCACCTATATGGCTGCGGGTTTTGTCTCTGGTACTTATCCAGGCACCACCTATATGCCTCGGGTTTTGTCTCTGGTGATTATCCAGGCACCACCTATATGGCTGCAGGTTTTGTCTCTGGTGCTTTTCCAGGCACCACCTATATGGCTGCGGGTTATGTCTCTGGTACTTATCCAGGCACCACCTATATGGCTGCGGGTTTTGTCTCTGGTACTTATCCAGGCACCACCTATATGGCTGCGGGTTGTGTCTCTGGTACTTATCCAGGCACCACCTATATGGCTGCGGGTTTTGTCTCGCTGCTTATCCAGGCACCACCTATATGGCTGCGGGTTATGTTTCTGGTACTTATCCAGGCACCACCTATATGGCTGCGGGTTTTGTCTCTGGTACTTATCCAGGCACCACCTATATGGCTGCGTGTTATGTCTCTGGTACTTATCCAGGCACCACCTAAATGGCTGCGGGTTTTGTCTCTGGTACTTATCCAGGCACCACCTATATGGCTGCGGGTTTTGTCTCTGGGACTTATCCAGGCACCACCTATATGGATGCGGGTTATGTCTCTGGTACTTATCCAGGCACCACCTATATGGCTGTGGGTTGTGTCTCTGGTGCTTATCCAGGCACCACCTATATGGCTGCGGGTTTTGTCTCTGGTACTTTTCCAGGCACCACCTATATGGCTGCGGGTTATGTGTCTGGTACTTATCCAGGCACCACATATATGGATGCGGGTTATGTCTCTGGTACTTATCCAGGCACCACCTATATGGCTGCGGGTTGTGTCTCTTGTGCTTATCCAGGCCCAACCTATATGGGTGCGGGTTTTGTCTCTGGTACTTATCCAGGCACCACCTATATGGCTGAGGGTTATGTCTCTGGTACTTATCCAGGCCCCACCTATATGGCTGCAGGTTATGTCGCTGGTACTTATCCAGGCACCACATATATGGCTGCGGGGTTTGTCTCTGGTACTTATCCAGGCACCACCTATATGGCTGCGGGTTTTGTCTCTGGTACTTATCCAGGCACCACCTATATGGCTGCGGGTTATGTCTTTGGTACTTATCCAGGCACCACCTATATGGCTGCAGGTTATGTCTCTGGTACTTATCCAGGCACCACCTATATGGCTGCGGGTTTTGTCTCTGGTACTTATCCAGGCACCACCTATATGCATCGGGTTTTGTCTCTGGTGCTTATCCAGGCACCACCTATATGGCTGCAGGTTTTGTCTCTGGTGCTTTTCCAGGCACCACCTATATGGCTGCGGGTTATGTCTCTGGTACCTATCCAGGCACCACCTATATGGCTGCGGGTTTTGTCTCTGGTACTTATCCAGGCGTCACCTATATGGCTGCGGGTTGTGTCTCTGGTACTTATCCAGGCACCACCTATATGGCTGCGGGTTTTGTCTCAGCTGCTTATCCAGGAACCACCTATATGGCTGCGGGTTATGTTTCTGGTACTTATCCAGGCACCACCTATATGGCTGCGGGTTATGTCTCTGGTACTTATCCAGGCACCACCTATATGGCTGCGGGTTTTGTCTCTGGTGCTTATCCAGGCACCACCTATATGGCTGCGGGTTATGTCTCTGGTACTTGTCCAGGCACCACCTATATGGCTGCGGGTTTTGTCTCTGGTACTTATCCAGGCACCACCTATATAGCTGCGGGTTATGTCTCTGGTACTTATCCAGGCACCACCTATATGGCTGCGGGTTTTGTCTCTGGTACTTATCCAGGCACCACCTATATGGCTGCGGGTTTTGTCTCTGGTACTTATCCAGGCACCACCTATATGCCTGCGGGTTTTGTCTCTGGTACTTATCCAGGCACCACATATATGGCTGCGGGTTTTGTCTCTGATACTTATCCAGGCACCAACTATATAGCTGCGGGTTATGTCTCTGGTACTTATCCTGGCACCACCTATATGGCTGCAGGTTATGTCTCTGGTACTTATCCAGGCACCACCTATATGGCTGCGGGTTTTGTCTCTGGTACTTATCCAGGCACCACCTATATGCCTCGGGTTTTGTCTCTGGTACTTGTCCAGGCACCACCTATATGGCTGCGGGTTTTGTCCCTGGTACTTATCCAGGCACCACCTATATGGCTGCGGGTTGTGTCTCTGCTACTTATCCAGGCACCACCTATATGGCTGCGGGTTTTGTCTCGCTGCTTATCCAGGCACCACCTATATGGCTGCGGGTTATGTTTCTGGTACTTATCCAGGCACCACCCATATGGCTGCGGGTTTTGTCTCTGGTACTTATCCAGGCACCACCTATATGGCTGCGGGTTATGTTTCTGGTACTTATCCAGGCACCACCTAAATGGCTGCGGGTTTTGTCTCTGGTACTTATCCAGGCACCACCTATATGGCTGCGGGTTTTGTCTCTGGGACTTATCCAGGCACCACCTATATGGATGCGGGTTATGTCTCTGGTGCTTATCCAGGCACCACCTATATGGCTGCGGGTTGTGTCTCTGGTGCTTATCCAGGCACCACCTATATGGCTGCGGGTTTTGTCTCTGGTACTTATCCAGGCACCACCTATATGGCTGCGGGTTGTGTCTCTTGTGCTTATCCAGGCCCAACCTATATGGGTGCGGGTTTTGTCTCTGGTACTTATCCAGGCACCACCTATATGGGTGCGGGTTTTGTCTCTGGTACTTATCCAGGCACCACCTATATGGCTGAGGGTTATGTCTCTGGTACTTATCCAGGCCCCACCTATATGGCTGCAGGTTATGTCTCTGGTACTTATCCAGGCACCACATATATGGCTGCGGGGTTTGTCTCTGGTACTTATCCAGGCACCACCTATATGGCTGCGGGTTTTGTCTCTGGTACTTATCCAGGCACCACCTATATGGCTGCGGGTTATGTCTTTGGTACTTATCCAGGCACCACCTATATGGCTGCAGGTTATGTCTCTGGTACTTATCCAGGCACCACCTATATGGCTGCGGGTTTTGTCTCTGGTACTTATCCAGGCACCACCTATATGCATCGGGTTTTGTCTCTGGTGCTTATCCAGGCACCACCTATATGGCTGCAGGTTTTGTCTCTGGTGCTTTTCCAGGCACCACCTATATGGCTGCGGGTTATGTCTCTGGTACCTATCCAGGCACCACCTATATGGCTGCGGGTTTTGTCTCTGGTACTTATCCAGGCGTCACCTATATGGCTGCGGGTTTTGTCTCTACTACTTATCCAGGCACCACCTATATGGCTGCGGGTTTTGTCTCAGCTGCTTATCCAGGAACCACCTATATGGCTGCGGGTTATGTTTCTGGTACTTATCCAGGCACCACCTATATGGCTGCGGGTTATGTCTCTGGTACTTATCCAGGCACCACCTATATGGCTGCGGGTTTTGTCTCTGGTGCTTATCCAGGCACCACCTATATGGCTGCGGGTTATGTCTCTGGTACTTATCCAGGCACCACCTATATGGCTGCGGGTTTTGTCTCTGGTACTTATCCAGGCACCACCTATATGGCTGCGGGTTATGTCTCTGGTACTTATCCAGGCACCACCTATATGGCTGCGGGTTTTGTCCCTGGTACTTATCCAGGCACCACCTATATGGCTGCGGGTTGTGTCTCTGCTACTTATCCAGGCACCACCTATATGGCTGCGGGTTTTGTCTCAGCTGCTTATCCAGGCACCACCTATATGGCTGCGGGTTATGTTTCTGGTACTTATCCAGGCACCACCTATATGGCTGCGGGTTTTGTCTCTGGTACTTATCCAGGCACCACCTATATGGCTGCGGGTTATGTCTCTAGTACTTATCCAGGCACCACCTATATGGTTGCGGGTTTTGTGTCTGGTACTTATCCAGGCACCACCTATATGGCTGCGGGTTTTGTCTCTGGGACTTATCCAGGCACCACCTATATGGATGCGGGTTATGTCTCTGGTACTTATCCAGGCATCACCTATATGGCTGCGGGTTGTGTCTCTGGTGCTTATCCAGGCACCACCTATATGGCTGCGGGTTTTGTCTCTGGTACTTTTCCAGGCACCACCTATATGGCTGCGGGTTATGTGTCTGGTACTTATCCAGGCACCACCTATATGGATGCGGGTTATGTCTCTGGTACTTATCCAGGCACCACCTATATGCCTGCAGGTTATTTCTCTGGTACTTATCCAGGCACCACCTATATGGCTGCGGGTTATGTGTTTGGTACTTATCCAGGCACCACATATATGGCTGCGGGTTGTGTCTCTTGTGCTTATCCAGGCCCAACCTATATGGGTGCGGGTTTTGTCTCTGGTACTTATCCAGGCACCACCTATATGGCTGAGGGTTATGTCTCTGGTACTTATCCAGGCCCCACCTATATGGCTGCAGGTTATGTCTCTGGTACTTATCCAGGCACCACATATATGGCTGCGGGGTTTGTCTCTGGTACTTATCCAGGCACCGCCTATATGGCTGCGGGTTTTGTCTCTGGTACTTATCCAGGCACCACCTATATGGCTGCGGGTTATGTCTTTGGTACTTATCCAGGCACCACCTATATGGCTGCAGGTTATGTCTCTGGTACTTATCCAGGCACCACCTATATGGCTGCGGGTTTTGTCTCTGGTACTTATCCAGGCACCACCTATATGCATCGGGTTTTGTCTCTGGTGCTTATCCAGGCACCACCTATATGGCTGCAGGTTTTGTCTCTGGTGCTTTTCCAGGCACCACCTATATGGCTGCGGGTTATGTCTCTGGTACCTATCCAGGCACCACCTATATGGCTGCGGGTTTTGTCTCTGGTACTTATCAAGGCGTCACCTATATGGCTGCGGGTTGTGTCTCTGGTACTTATCCAGGCACCACCTATATGGCTGCGGGTTTTGTCTCAGCTGCTTATCCAGGAACCACCTATATGGCTGCGGGTTATGTTTCTGGTACTTATCCAGGCACCACCTATATGGCTGCGGGTTATGTCTCTGGTACTTATCCAGGCACCACCTATATGGCTGCGGGTTTTGTCTCTGGTGCTTATCCAGGCACCACCTATATGGCTGCGGGTTATGTCTCTGGTACTTATCCAGGCACCACCTATATGGCTGCGGGTTTTGTCTCTGGTACTTATCCAGGCACCACCTATATGGCTGCGGGTTATGTCTCTGGTACTTATCCAGGCACCACCTATATGGCTGCGGGTTTTGTCTCTGGTACTTATCCAGGCACCACCTATATGGCTGCGGGTTTTGTCTCTGGTACTTATCCAGGCACCACCTATATGCCTGCGGGTTTTGTCTCTGGTACTTATCCAGGCACCACATATATGGCTGCGGGTTTTGTCTCTGATACTTATCCAGGCACCAACTATATAGCTGCGGGTTATGTCTCTGGTACTTATCCTGGCACCACCTATATGGCTGCAGGTTATGTCTCTGGTACTTATCCAGGCACCACCTATATGGCTGCGGGTTTTGTCTCTGGTACTTATCCAGGCACCACCTATATGCCTCGGGTTTTGTCTCTGGTGCTTATCCAGGCACCACCTATATGGCTGCAGGTTTTGTCTCTGGTGCTTTTCCAGGCACCACCTATATGGCTGCGGGTTATGTCTCTGGTACTTATCCAGGCACCACCTATATGGCTGCGGGTTTTGTCCCTGGTACTTATCCAGGCACCACCTATATGGCTGCGGGTTGTGTCTCTGCTACTTATCCAGGCACCACCTATATGGCTGCGGGTTTTGTCTCAGCTGCTTATCCAGGCACCACCTATATGGCTGCGGGTTATGTTTCTGGTACTTATCCAGGCACCACCTATATGGCTGCGGGTTTTGTCTCTGGTACTTATCCAGGCACCACCTATATGGCTGCGGGTTATGTCTCTAGTACTTATCCAGGCACCACCTATATGGTTGCGGGTTTTGTCTCTGGTACTTATCCAGGCACCACCTATATGGCTGCGGGTTTTGTCTCTGGGACTTATCCAGGCACCACCTATATGGATGCGGGTTATGTCTCTGGTACTTATCCAGGCATCACCTATATGGCTGCGGGTTGTGTCTCTGGTGCTTATCCAGGCACCACCTATATGGCTGCGGGTTTTGTCTCTGGTACTTTTCCAGGCACCACCTATATGGCTGCGGGTTATGTGTCTGGTACTTATCCAGGCACCACCTATATGGATGCGGGTTATGTCTCTGGTACTTATCCAGGCACAACCTATATGCCTGCAGGTTATTTCTCTGGTACTTATCCAGGCACCACCTATATGGCTGCGGGTTATGTGTTTGGTACTTATCCAGGCACCACATATATGGATGCGGGTTATGTCTCTGGTACTTATCCAGGCACCACCTATATGGCTGCGGGTTGTGTCTCTGGTGCTTATCCAGGCACAACCTATATGGGTGCGGGTTTTGTCTCTGGTACTTATCCAGGCACCACCTATATGGCTGGGGGTTATGTCTCTGGTACTTATCCAGACCCCACCTATATGGCTGCAGGTTATGTCTCTGGTACTTATCCAGGCACCACATATATGGCTGCGGGGAGTGTCTCTGGTACTTATCCAGGCACCACCTATATGGCTGCGGGTTTTGTCTCTGGTACTTATCCAGGCACCACCTATATGGCTGCGGGTTATGTCTTTGGTACTTATCCAGGCACCACCTATATGGCTGCAGGTTATGTCTCTGGTACTTATCCAGGCACCACCTATATGCATCGGGTTTTGTCTCTGGTGCTTATCCAGGCACCACCTATATGGCTGCAGGTTTTGTCTCTGGTGCTTTTCCAGGCACCACCTATATGGCTGCGGGTTATGTCTCTGGTACCTATCCAGGCACCACCTATATGGCTGCGGGTTTTGTCTCTGGTACTTATCCAGGCATCACCTATATGGCTGCGGGTTGTGTCTCTGGTACTTATCCAGGCACCACCTATATGGCTGCGGGTTTTGTCTCAACTGCTTATCCAGGAACCACCTATATGGCTGCGGGTTATGTTTCTGGTACTTATCCAGGCACCACCTATATGGCTGCGGGTTATGTCTCTGGTACTTATCCAGGCACCACCTATATGGCTGCGGGTTTTGTCTCTGGTGCTTATCCAGGCACCACCTATATGGCTGCGGGTTTTGTCTCTGGTACTTATCCAGGCACCACCTATATGGCTGCGGGTTATGTCTCTGGTACTTATCCAGGCACCACCTATATGGCTGCGGGTTTTGTCTCTGGTACTTATCCAGGCACCACCTATATGGCTGCGGGTTTTGTCTCTGGTACTTATCCAGGCACCACCTATATGCCTGCGGGTTTTGTCTCTGGTACTTATCCAGGCACCACATATATGGCTGCGGGTTTTGTCTCTGATACTTATCCAGGCACCAACTATATAGCTGCGGGTTATGTCTCTGGTACTTATCCTGGCACCACCTATATGGCTGCAGGTTATGTCTCTGGTACTTATCCAGGCACCACCTATATGGCTGCGGGTTTTGTCTCTGGTACTTATCCAGGCACCACCTATATGCCTCGGGTTTTGTCTCTGGTGCTTATCCAGGCACCACCTATATGGCTGCAGGTTTTGTCTCTGGTGCTTTTCCAGGCACCACCTATATGGCTGCGGGTTATGTCTCTGGTACTTATCCAGGCACCACCTATATGGCTGCGGGTTTTGTCCCTGGTACTTATCCAGGCACCACCTATATGGCTGCGGGTTGTGTCTCTGCTACTTATCCAGGCACCACCTATATGGCTGCGGGTTTTGTCTCAGCTGCTTATCCAGGCACCACCTATATGGCTGCGGGTTATGTTTCTGGTACTTATCCAGGCACCACCTATATGGCTGCGGGTTTTGTCTCTGGTACTTGTCCAGGCACCACCTATATGGCTGCGGGTTATGTCTCTAGTACTTATCCAGGCACCACCTATATGGTTGCGGGTTTTGTCTCTGGTACTTATCCAGGCACCACCTATATGGCTGCGGGTTTTGTCTCTGGGACTTATCCAGGCACCACCTATATGGATGCGGGTTATGTCTCTGGTACTTATCCAGGCATCACCTATATGGCTGCGGGTTGTGTCTCTGGTGCTTATCCAGGCACCACCTATATGGCTGCGGGTTTTGTCTCTGGTACTTTTCCAGGCACCACCTATATGGCTGCGGGTTATGTGTCTGGTACTTATCCAGGCACCACCTATATGGATGCGGGTTATGTCTCTGGTACTTATCCAGGCACAACCTATATGCCTGCAGGTTATTTCTCTGGTACTTATCCAGGCACCACCTATATGGCTGCGGGTTATGTGTCTGGTACTTATCCAGGCACCACATATATGGATGCGGGTTATGTCTCTGGTACTTATCCAGGCACCACCTATATGGCTGCGGGTTGTGTCTCTGGTGCTTATCCAGGCACAACCTATATGGGTGCGGGTTTTGTCTCTGGTACTTATCCAGGCACCACCTATATGGCTGGGGGTTATGTCTCTGGTACTTATCCAGGCCCCACCTATATGGCTGCAGGTTATGTCTCTGGTACTTATCCAGGCACCACATATATGGCTGCGGGGAGTGTCTCTGGTACTTATCCAGGCACCACCTATATGGCTGCGGGTTTTGTCTCTGGTACTTATCCAGGCACCACCTATATGGCTGCGGGTTATGTCTTTGGTACTTATCCAGGCACCACCTATATGGCTGCAGGTTATGTCTCTGGTACTTATCCAGGCACCACCTATATGCATCGGGTTTTGTCTCTGGTGCTTATCCAGGCACCACCTATATGGCTGCAGGTTTTGTCTCTGGTGCTTTTCCAGGCACCACCTATATGGCTGCGGGTTATGTCTCTGGTACCTATCCAGGCACCACCTATATGGCTGCGGGTTTTGTCTCTGGTACTTATCCAGGCATCACCTATATGGCTGCGGGTTGTGTCTCTGGTACTTATCCAGGCACCACCTATATGGCTGCGGGTTTTGTCTCAGCTGCTTATCCAGGAACCACCTATATGGCTGCGGGTTATGTTTCTGGTACTTATCCAGGCACCACCTATATGGCTGCGGGTTATGTCTCTGGTACTTATCCAGGCACCACCTATATGGCTGCGGGTTTTGTCTCTGGTGCTTATCCAGGCACCACCTATATGGCTGCGGGTTATGTCTCTGGTACTTATCCAGGCACCACCTATATGGCTGCGGGTTTTGTCTCTGGTACTTATCCAGGCACCACCTATATGGCTGCGGGTTATGTCTCTGGTACTTATCCAGGCACCACCTATATGGCTGCGGGTTTTGTCTCTGGTACTTATCCAGGCACCACCTATATGGCTGCGGGTTTTGTCTCTGGTACTTATCCAGGCACCACCTATATGCCTGCGGGTTTTGTCTCTGGTACTTATCCAGGCACCACATATATGGCTGCGGGTTTTGTCTCTGATACTTATCCAGGCACCAACTATATGGCTGCGGGTTATGTCTCTGGTACTTATCCTGGCACCACCTATATGGCTGCAGGTTATGTCTCTGGTACTTATCCAGGCACCACCTATATGGCTGCGGGTTTTGTCTCTGGTACTTATCCAGGCACCACCTATATGCCTCGGGTTTTGTCTCTGGTGCTTATCCAGGCACCACCTATATGGCTGCAGGTTTTGTCTCTGGTGCTTATCCAGGCACCACCTATATGGCTGCGGGTTATGTCTCTGGTACTTATCCAGGCACCACCTATATGGCTGCGGGTTTTGTCCCTGGTACTTATCCAGGCACCATCTATATGGCTGCGGGTTGTGTCTCTGCTACTTATCCAGGCACCACCTATATGGCTGCGGGTTTTGTCTCAGCTGCTTATCCAGGCACCACCTATATGGCTGCGGGTTATGTTTCTGGTACTTATCCAGGCACCACCTATATGGCTGCGGGTTTTGTCTCTGGTACTTATCCAGGCACCACCTATATGGCTGCGGGTTATGTCTCTGGTACTTATCCAGGCACCACCTATATGGTTGCGGGTTTTGTCTCTGGTACTTATCCAGGCACCACCTATATGGCTGCGGGTTTTGTCTCTGGGACTTATCCAGGCACCACCTATATGGATGCGGGTTATGTCTCTGGTACTTATCCAGGCATCACCTATATGGCTGCGGGTTGTGTCTCTGGTGCTTATCCAGGCACCACCTATATGGCTGCGGGTTTTGTCTCTGGTACTTTTCCAGGCACCACCTATATGGCTGCGGGTTATGTGTCTGGTACTTATCCAGGCACCACCTATATGGATGCGGGTTATGTCTCTGGTACTTATCCAGGCACCACCTATATGGCTGCGGGTTGTGTCTCTGGTGCTTATCCAGGCACAACCTATATGGGTTCGGGTTTTGTCTCTGGTACTTATCCAGGCACCACCTATATGGCTGCGGGTTATGTCTCTGGTACTTATCCAGGCCCCACCTATATGGCTGCTGGTTATGTCTCTGGTACTTATCCAGGCACCACATATATGGCTGCGGGGTTTGTCTCTGGTACTTATCCAGGAACCACCTATATGGCTGCGGGTTATGTCTTTGGTACTTATCCAGGCACCACCTATATGGCTGCAGGTTATGTCTCTGGTACTTATCCAGGCACAACCAATATGGCTGCGGGTTTTGTCTCTGGTACTTATCCAGGCACCACCTATATGGCTGCGGGTTTTGTCTCAGCTGCTTATCCAGGAACCACCTATATGGCTGCGGGTTATGTTTCTGGTACTTATCCAGGCACCACCTATATGGCTGCGGGTTATGTCTCTGGTACTTATCGAGGCACCACCTATATGGCTGCGGGTTATGTCTCTGGTGCTTATCCAGGCACGACCTATATGGCTGGGGGTTATGTCTCTGGTACTTATCCAGGCACCACCTATATGGCTGCGGGTTTTGTCTCTGGTACTTATCCAGGCACCACCTATATGGCTGCGGGTTATGTCTCTGGTACTTATCCAGGCACCACCTATATGGCTGCGGGTTTTGTCTCTGGTACTTATCCAGGCACCACCTATATGGCTGCGGGTTTTGTCTCTGGTACTTATCCAGGCACCACCTATATGGATGCGGGTTATGTCTCTGGTACTTATCCAGGCACCACCTATATGGCTGCGGGTTGTGTCTCTGGTGCTTATCCAGACACCACCTATATGGCTGCGGGTTTTGTCTCTGGTACTTTTCCAGGCACCACCTATATGGCTGCGGGTTATGTGTCTGGTACTTATCCAGGCACCACCTATATGGATGCGGGTTATGTCTCTGGTACTTATCCAGGCACAACCTATATGGCTGTGGGTTATGTCTCTGGTACTTATCCTGGCACCACCTATATGGCTGCAGGTTATGTCTCTGGTACTTATCCAGGCACCACCTATATGGCTGCGGGTTTTGTCTCTGGTACTTATCCAGGCACCACCTATATGCCTCGGGTTTTGTCTCTGGTGCTTATCCAGGCACCACCTATATGGCTGCAGGTTTTGTCTCTGGTGCTTTTCCAGGCACCACCTATATGGCTGCGGGTTATGTCTCTGGTACTTATCCAGGCACCACCTATATGGCTGCGGGTTGTGTCTCTGGTACTTATCCAGCTACCACCTATATGGCTGCGGGTTTTGTCTCTGTTGCTTATCCAGGCACCACCTATATGGCTGCGGGTTTTGTGTCTGGGACTTATCCAGGCACCTTCTATATGGCTGCGGGTTATGTCTCTGGTACTTATCCAGGCACCACCTATATGGCTGCGGGTTTTGTCTCTGGTACTTATCTAGGCACCACCTATATGGCTGCAGGTTCTGTCTCTGGTACTTATCCAGGCACCACCTATATGGCTGCGGGTTATGTCTCTGGTACTTATCCAGGCACCACCTATATGGATGCGGGTTATGTCTCTGGTACTTATCCAGGCACCACCTATATGGCTGTGGGTTATGTCTCTGGTACTTATCCAGGCACCACCTATATGGCTGCAGGTTATGTCTCTGGTACTTATCCAGGCACCACCTATATGGCTGCGGGTTTTGTCTCTGGTACTTATCCAGGCACCACCTATATGGCTGCGGGTTTTGTCTCTGGTACTTATCCAGGCACCACCTATATGGCTGCGGGTTTTGTCTCTGGTGCTTATCCAGGCACCACCTATATGGCTGCGGGTTTTGTCTCTGGTGCTTATCCAGGCACCACCTATATGGCTGCGGGTTATGTCTCTGGTACTTATCCAGGCACAACCTATGTGGCTGCGGGTTTTATCTCT